>CALUEK010000257.1:0-101163 GCA_944039245.1 Nebria salina | reverse complement strand
TATACTCAAATACAAGCGTTAAAATGCCAATACCAGACTAATATATTTCCTAGCGTCTTGCACCAAAAAGTTATAGGACCCCGTAAAATATGTACGGATCAATTGATTCAAATTCGTTTCAAATGAGACATATTGCAGTAATATACGCAAATACAAGCGTTAAAATGCCAATACGAGAAGAATATATGAGACATATTGCAGTTATATACAAAAATACAAGCGTTAAAATGGCAATACCAGAGTAATATATTTCCTAGCGTATTGCACTAAAAAGTTATAGGACTCCATAAAATATGTTCAGATGTTGATACAAATTCGTTTGAAATGAGACATATTGCACTGATATACGCAAATACAAGCGTTAAAATGCCAATACCAGAGTAATATATTTCCTAGCGTATTGCAACAAAAAGTTATAGGACCCCGTAAAATATGTACGGATCAATTGATTCAAATTCGTTTCAAATGAGACATATTGCAGTAATATACGCAAATACAAGTGTTAAATGCCAATACGAGAGGAATATATGAGACATATTGCAGTTATATACGCAAATACAAGCGTTAAAATGCCATAATCAGAGTAATATATTTCTTAGCGTCTTGCACTAAAAAGTTATTGGATTCCATAAAATATGTTCAGATGTTGATAAAAATTCGTTTGAAATGAGACATATTGCACTAATATACGCAAATACAAGAGTTAAAATGCCAATACCAGAGTAATATATTTCCTAGCCTATTGCACCAAAAAGTTATAGGACCCCGTAAAATATGTACGGATCAATTGATTCAAATTTGTTTAAATGAGACATTTTGCAGTAATATACGCAAAATACATGTGTTACAATGCCAATACGAGAGAAATATATGAGACATATTGCAGTTATATACGCAAATACAAGCGTTAAAATGCCAATACCAGAGTAATATATTTCCTAGCGTATTGCACCAAAAAGTTATAGGACCCCATAAAATATGTACAGATCAATTGATTCAAATTCGTTTCAAATGAGACATATTGCTGTAATATACGCAAATACAAGCGTTAAAATGCCAATACCAGAGTAATATATTTCCTAGCGTATTGCACTAAAAAGTTATAGGACTCCATAAAATATGTTCAGATGATGATACAAATTCGTTTGAAATGAGACATATTGCACTTATATACGCAAATACAAGAGTTTAAAATGCCAATACCAGAGTAATATATTTCCTAGCGTATTGCACCAAAAAGTTATAGGACCCCGTAAAAATATGTAGGGATCAATTGATTCAAATTCGTTTCAAATGAGACATATTGCAGTAATATACGCAAATACAAGCATTAAAATGCCAATACCAGAGTAATATATTTCCTAGCGTATTGCACTAAAAAGTTATAGGACTCCATAAAATATGTTCAGATGTTGATACAAATTCATTTGAAATGAGACATATTGCACTAATATACGCAAATACAAGCGTTAAAATGCCAATACCAGAGTAATATATTTCCTAGCGTATTGCACCAAAAAGTTATAGGACCCCGTAAAATATGTAGGGATCAATTGATTCAAATTCGTTTCAAATGAGACATATTGCAGTAATATACGCAAATACAAGTGTTAAAATGCCAATACGAGAGGAATATATGAGACATATTGCACTAATATACGCAAATACAAGCGTTAAAATGCCAATACCAGAATAATATATTTCCTAGCGTATTGCACCAAAAAGTTATAGGACCCCGTAAAATATGTACGGATCAATTGATTCAAATTCGTTTCAAATGAGACGTATTGCAGTAATATACGCAAATACAAGTGTTAAAATGCCAATACGAGAGGAATATATGAGACATATTGCAGTTATATACGCAAATACAAGCGTTAAAAAGCCAATACCAGAGTAATATATTTCCTAGCGTATTGCACCAAAAAGTTATAGGCCACCATTATTTATGTTCAGATATTGATTCAAATTCGTTTCAAATGAGACAAATTGCAGTAATATACGCAAATACAAGCGTTAAAATGCCAATACCAGAGTAATATATTTCCTAGCGTATTGCACTAAAAAGTTATAGGACTCCATAAAATATGTTCAGATGTTGATACAAATTCGTTTGAAATGAGACATATTGCACTAATATACGCAAATACACGCGTTAAAATGCCAATAACAGAGTAATATATTTCCTAGCGTATTGCACCAAATAGTTATAGGACCCCGTAAAATATGTACGGATCAATTGATTCAAATTCGTATCAAATGAGACATATTGCAGTAATATACGCAAATACAAGCGTTAAAATGCCAATACCAGAGTAATATATTTCCTAGCGTATTGCACTAAAAAGTTATAGGACTCCATAAAATATGTTCAGATGTTGATACAAATTCGTTTGAAATGAGACATATTGCAGTAATATACGCAAATACAAGCATTAAAATGCCAATACCAGAGTAATATATTTCCTAGCGTATTGCACTAAAAAGTTATAGGACTCCATAAAATATGTTCAGATGTTGATACAAATTCATTTGAAATGAGACATATTGCAGTAATATACGCAAATACAAGCGTTAAAATGCCAATACCAGAGTAATATATTTCCTAGCGTATTGCACTAAAAAGTATAGGACTCCATAAAATATGTTCAGATGTTGATACAAATTCGTTTGAAATGAGACATATTGCACTAATATACGCAAATACAAGGGTTAAAATGCCAATACCAGAGTAATATATTTCCTAGCGTATTGCACCAAAAAGTTATAGGACCCCGTAAAATATGTACGGATCAATTGATTCAAATTTGTTTCAAATGAGACATTTTGCAGTAATATACGCAAATACAAGTGTTAAAATTCCAATACGAGAGGAATATATGAGACATATTGCAGTTATATACGCAAATACAAGCGTTAAAAGGCCAAATATCAGAGTAATATATTTCTTAGCGTCTTGCACTAAAAAGTTATTGGATTCCATAAAATATGTTCAGATGTTGATACAAATTCGTTTGAAATGAGACATATTGCACTAATATACGCAAATACAAGAGTTAAAATGCCAATACCAGAGTAATATATTTCCTAGCGTATTGCACCAAAAAGTTATAGGACCCCGTAAAATATGTACGGATCAATTGATTCAAATTTGTTTCAAATGAGACATTTTGCAGTAATATACGCAAATACATGTGTTAAAATGCCAATACGAGAGGAATATATGAGACATATTGCAGTTATATACGCAAATACAAGCGTTAAAATGCCAATACCAGAGTAATATATTTCCTAGCGTATTGCACCAAAAAGTTATAGGACCCCATAAAATATGTACAGATCAATTGATTCAAATTCGTTTCAAATGAGACATATTGCTGTAATATACGCAAATACAAGCGTTAAAATGCCAATACCAGAGTAATATATTTCCTAGCGTATTGCACTAAAATGTTATAGGACTCCATAAAATATGTTCAGATGATGATACAAATTCGTTTGAAATGAGACATATTGCACTAATATACGCAAATACAAGAGTTAAAATGCCAATACCAGAGTAATATATTTCCTAGCGTATTGCACCAAAAAGTTATAGGACCCCTTAAAATATGTAGGGATCAATTGATTCAAATTCGTTTCAAATGAGACATATTGCAGTAATATACGCAAATACAAGCATTAAAATGCCAATACCAGAGTAATATATTTCCTAGCGTATTGCACTAAAAAGTTATAGGACTCCATAAAATATGTTCAGATGTTGATACAAATTCATTTGAAATGAGACATATTGCACTAATATACGAGAATACAAGCGTTAAAATGCCAATACCATAGTTATATATTTCCTAGCGTATTGCACCAAAAAGTTATAGGACCCCGTAAAATATGTAGGGATCAATTGATTCAAATTCGTTTCAAATGAGACATATTGCAGTAATATACGCAAATACAAGTGTTAAAATGCCAATACGAGAGGAATATATGAGACATATTGCACTAATATACGCAAATACAAGCGTTAAAATGCCAATACCAGAAAAATATATTTCCTAGCGTATTGCACCAAAAAGTTATAGGACCCCGTAAAATATGTACGGATCAATTGATTCAAATTCGTTTCAAATGAGACGTATTGCAGTAATATACGCAAATACAAGTGTTAAAATGCCAATACGAGAGGAATATATGAGACATATTGCACTAATATACGCAAATACAAGCGTTAAAATTCCAATACCAGAATAATATATTTCCTAGCGTATTGCACCAAAAAGTTATAGGACCCCCGTAAAATATGTACGGATCAATTGATTCAAATTCGTTTCAAATGAGACATATTGCAGTAATATACGCAAATACAAGTGTTAAAATGCCAATACGAGAGGAATATATGAGACATATTGCAGTTATATACGCAAATACAAGCGTTAAAATGCCAATACCAGAGTAATATATTTCCTAGCGTATTGCACCAAAAAGTTATAGGACCCCATAAAATATGTTCAGATATTGATTCAAATTCATTTTAAATGAGACATATTTCAGTAATATACGCAAATACAAGCGTTTAAATGCCAATACTAGAGTAATATATTTCTTAGCGTCTTGCACTAAAAAGTTATAGGACTCCATAAAATATGTTCAGATGTTGATACAAATTCGTTTGAAATGAGACATATTGCACTAATATACGCAAATACAAGCGTTAAAATGCCAATACCAGAATAATATATTTCCTAGCGTATTGCACCAAAAAGTTATAGGACCCCGTAAAATATGTACGGATCAATTGATTCAAATTCGTTTCAAATGAGACGTATTGCAGTAATATACGCAAATACAAGTGTTAAAATGCCAATACGAGAGGAATATATGAGACATATTGCAGTTATATACGCAAATACAAGCGTTAAAATGCCAATACCAGAGTAATATATTTCCTAGCGTATTGCACTAAAAAGTTATAGGACTCCATAAAATATGTTCAGATGTTGATACAAATTCGTTTGTAATGAGACATATTGCACTAATATACGCAAATACAAGCGTTAAAATGCCAATACCAGAGTAATATATTTCCTAGCGTCTTGCACCAAAAAGTTATAGGACCCCGTAAAATATGTACGGATCAATTGATTCAAATTCGTTTCAAATGAGACATATTGCAGTAATATACGCAAATACAAGCGTTAAAATGCCAATACGAGAAGAATATATGAGACATATTGCAGTTATATACAAAAATACAAGCGTTAAAATGGCAATTCCAGGGTAATATATTTCCTAGCGTATTGCACTAAAAAGTTATAGGACTTCATAAAATATGTTCAGATGTTGATACAAATTCGTTTGAAATGAGACATATTGCACTAATATACGCAAATACAAGCGTTAAAATGCCAATACCAGAGTAATATATTTACTAGCGTATTGCACCAAAAAATTAAAGGACCCCGTAAAATATGTACGGATCAATTGATTCAAATTCGTTTCAAATGAGACATATTGCAGTAATATACGCAAATACAAGCGTTAAAATGCCAATACCAGAGTAATATATTTCCTAGCGTATTGCACTAAAAAGTTATAGGACTCCATAAAATATGTTCAGATGTTGATACAAATTCGTTTGAAATGAGACATATTGCACTAATATACGCAAATACAAGCGTTAAAATGCCAATACCAGAGTAATATATTTCCTAGCGTATTGCACCAAAAAGTTATAGGACCCCATAAAATATGTTCAGATATTGATTCAAATTCATTTTAAATGAGACATATTTCAGTAATATACGCAAATACAAGCGTTTAAATGCCAATACCAGAGTAATATATTTCTAAGCGTCTTGCACTAAAAAGTTATAGGACTCCATAAAATATGTTCATATGTTGATACAAATTCGTTTGAAATGAAACATATTGCACTAATATACTCAAATACAAGCGTTAAAATGCCAATACCAGACTAATATATTTCCTAGCGTCTTGCACCAAAAAGTTATAGGACCCCGTAAAATATGTACGGATCAATTGATTCAAATTCGTTTCAAATGAGACATATTGCAGTAATATACGCAAATACAAGCGTTAAAATGCCAATACGAGAAGAATATATGAGACATATTGCAGTTATATACAAAAATACAAGCGTTAAAATGGCAATACCAGAGTAATATATTTCCTAGCGTATTGCACTAAAAAGTTATAGGACTCCATAAAATATGTTCAGATGTTGATACAAATTCGTTTGAAATGAGACATATTGCACTGATATACGCAAATACAAGCGTTAAAATGCCAATACCAGAGTAATATATTTCCTAGCGTATTGCAACAAAAAGTTATAGGACCCCGTAAAATATGTACGGATCAATTGATTCAAATTCGTTTCAAATGAGACATATTGCAGGTAATATACGCAAATACAAGTGTTAAAATGCCATACGAGAGGAATATATGAGACATATTGCAGTATATATACGCAAATACAAGCGTTAAAATGCCAATATCAGAGTAATATATTTCTTAGCGTCTTGCACTAAAAAGTTATTGGATTCCATAAAATATGTTCAGATGTTGATAAAAATTCGTTTGAAATGAGACATATTGCACTAATATACGCAAATACAAGAGTTAAAATGCCAATACCAGAGTAATATATTTCCTAGCCTATTGCACCAAAAAGTTATAGGACCCCGTAAAATATGTACGGATCAATTGATTCAAATTTGTTTCAAATTAGACATTTTGCAGTAATATACGCAAATACATGTGTTACAATGCCAATACGAGAGAAATATATGAGACATATTGCAGTTATATACGCAAATACAAGCGTTAAAAATGCCAATACCAGAGTAATATATTTCCTAGCGTATTGCACCAAAAAGTTATAGGACCCCATAAAATATGTACAGATCAATTGATTCAAATTCGTTCAAATGAGACATATTGCTGTAATATACGCAAATACAAGCGTTAAAATGCCAATACCAGAGTAATATATTTCCTAGCGTATTGCACTAAAAAGTTATAGGACTCCATAAAATATGTTCAGATGATGATACAAATTCGTTTTGAAATGAGACATATTGCACTTATATACGCAAATACAAGAGTTAAAATGCCAATACCAGAGTAATATATTTCCTAGCGTATTGCACCAAAAAGTTATAGGACCCCGTAAAATATGTAGGGATCAATTGATTCAAATTCGTTTCAAATGAGACATATTGCAGTAATATACGCAAATACAAGCATTAAAATGCCAATACCAGAGTAATATATTTCCTAGCGTATTGCACTAAAAGTTATAGGACTCCATAAAATATGTTCAGATGTTGATACAAATTCATTTGAAATGAGACATATTGCACTAATATACGCAAAATACAAGCGTTAAAATGCCAATACCAGAGTAATATATTTCCTAGCGTATTGCACCAAAAAGTTATAGGACCCCGTAAAATATGTAGGGATCAATTGATTCAAATTCGTTTCAAATGAGACATATTGCAGTAATATACGCAAATACAAGTGTTAAAATGCCAATACGAGAGGAATATATGAGACATATTGCACTAATATACGCAAATACAAGCGTTAAAATGCCAATACCAGAATATATATTTCCTAGCGTATTGCACCAAAAAGTTATAGGACCCCGTAAAATATGTACGGATCAATTGATTCAAATTCGTTTCAAATGAGACGTATTGCAGTAATATACGCAAATACAAGTGTTAAAATGCCAATACGAGAGGAATATATGAGACATATTGCAGTTATATACGCAAATACAAGCGTTAAAATGCCAATACCAGAGTAATATATTTCCTAGCGTATTGCACCAAAAAGTTATAGGCCACCATTATTTATGTTCAGATATTGATTCAAATTCGTTTCAAATGAGACAAATTGCAGTAATATACGCAAATACAAGCGTTAAAATGCCAATACCAGAGTAATATATTTCCTAGCGTATTGCACTAAAAAGTTATAGGACTCCATAAAATATGTTCAGATGTTGATACAAATTCGTTTGAAATGAGACATATTGCACTAATATACGCAAATACACGCGTTAAAATGCCAATAACAGAGTAATATATTTCCTAGCGTATTGCACCAAATAGTTATAGGACCCCGTAAAATATGTACGGATCAATTGATTCAAATTCGTATCAAATGAGACATATTGCAGTAATATACGCAAATACAAGCGTTAAAATGCCAATACCAGAGTAATATATTTCCTAGCGTATTGCACTAAAAAGTTATAGGACTCCATAAAATATGTTCAGATGTTGATACAAATTCGTTTGAAATGAGACATATTGCAGTAATATACGCAAATACAAGCGTTAAAATGCCAATACCAGAGTAATATATTTCCTAGCGTATTGCACTAAAAAGTATAGGACTCCATAAAATATGTTCAGATGTTGATACAAATTCGTTTGAAATGAGACATATTGCACTAATATACGCAAATACAAGGGTTAAAATGCCAATACCAGAGTAATATATTTCCTAGCGTATTGCACCAAAAAGTTATAGGACCCCGTAAAATATGTACGATCAATTGATTCAAATTTGTTTCAAATGAGACATTTTGCAGTAATATACGCAAATACAAGTGTTAAAATTCCAATACGAGAGGAATATATGAGACATATTGCAGTTATATACGCAAATACAAGCGTTAAAAGGCCAATATCAGAGTAATATATTTCTTAGCGTCTTGCACTAAAAAGTTATTGGATTCCATAAAATATGTTCAGATGTTGATACAAATTCGTTTGAAATGAGACATATTGCACTAATATACGCAAATACAAGAGTTAAAATGCCAATACCAGAGTAATATATTTCCTAGCGTATTGCACCAAAAAGTTATAGGACCCCGTAAAATATGTACGGATCAATTGATTCAAATTTGTTTCAAATGGGACATTTTGCAGTAATATACGCAAATACATGTGTTAAAATGCCAATACGAGAGGAATATATGAGACATATTGCAGTTATATACGCAAATACAAGCGTTAAAATGCCAATACCAGAGTAATATATTTCCTAGCGTATTGCACCAAAAAGTTATAGGACCCCATAAAATATGTACAGATCAATTGATTCAAATTCGTTTCAAATGAGACATATTGCTGTAATATACGCAAATACAAGCTTTAAAATGCCAATACCAGAGTAATATATTTCCTAGCGTATTGCACTAAAATGTTATAGGACTCCATAAAATATGTTCAGATGATGATACAAATTCGTTTGAAATGAGACATATTGCACTAATATACGCAAATACAAGAGTTAAAATGCCAATACCAGAGTAATATATTTCCTAGCGTATTGCACCAAAAAGTTATAGGACCCCTTAAAATATGTAGGGATCAATTGATTCAAATTCGTTTCAAATGAGACATATTGCAGTAATATACGCAAATACAAGCATTAAAATGCCAATACCAGAGTAATATATTTCCTAGCGTATTGCACTAAAAAGTTATAGGACTCCATAAAATATGTTCAGATGTTGATACAAATTCATTTGAAATGAGACATATTGCACTAATATACGAGAATACAAGCGTTAAAATGCCAATACCATAGTAATATATTTCCTAGCGTATTGCACCAAAAAGTTATAGGACCCCGTAAAATATGTAGGGATCAATTGATTCAAATTCGTTTCAAATGAGACATATTGCAGTAATATACGCAAATACAAGTGTTAAAATGCCAATACGAGAGGAATATATGAGACATATTGCACTAATATACGCAAATACAAGCGTTAAAATGCCAATACCAGAAAAATATATTTCCTAGCGTATTGCACCAAAAAGTTATAGGACCCCGTAAAATATGTACGGATCAATTGATTCAAATTCGTTTCAAATGAGACGTATTGCAGTAATATACGCAAATACAAGTGTTAAAATGCCAATACGAGAGGAATATATGAGACATATTGCACTAATATACGCAAATACAAGCGTTAAAATGCCAATACCAGAATAATATATTTCCTAGCGTATTGCACCAAAAAGTTATAGGACCCCGTAAAATATGTACGGATCAATTGATTCAAATTCGTTTCAAATGAGACATATTGCAGTAATATACGCAAATACAAGTGTTAAAATGCCAATACGAGAGGAATATATGAGACATATTGCAGTTATATACGCAAATACAAGCGTTAAAATGCCAATACCAGAGTAATATATTTCCTAGCGTATTGCACTAAAAAGTTATAGGACCCCATAAAATATGTTCAGATATTGATTCAAATTCATTTTAAATGAGACATATTTCAGTAATATACGCAAATACAAGCGTTTAAATGCCAATACCAGAGTAATATATTTCTTAGCGTCTTGCACTAAAAAGTTATAGGACTCCATAAAATATGTTCAGATGTTGATACAAATTCGTTGAAATGAAACATATTGCACTAATCTACTCAAATACAAGCGTTAAAATGCCAATACCAGACTAATATATTTCCTAGCGTCTTGCACCAAAAAGTTATAGGACCCCGTAAAATATGTTCAGATATTGATTCAAATTCGTTTTAAATGAGACATATTTCAGTAATATACGCAAATACAAGCGTTAGAATGCCAATATCTGAGTAATATATTTCTTAGCGTATTGTACTAAAGAGTTTTAAGCCACCATTAAAAATGTTCAGATATTGATTCAAAATCGTTTCAAATGAGACATATTGCAGTAATATACGCAAATACAAGCGTTAAAATGCCAATACGAGAGGAATATATGAGACATATTGCAGTTATATACGCAAATACAAGCGTTAAAATGCCAATACCAGAGTAATATATTTCCTAGCGTATTGCACTAAAAAGTTATAAGACTCCATAAAATATGTTCAGATGTTGATACAAATTCGTTTGAAATGAGAAATATTGCAGTAATATACGCAAATACAAGCGTTAAAATGCCAATACCAGAGTAATATATTTCCTAGCGTATTGCACTAAAAAGTATAGGACTCCATAAAATATGTTCAGATGTTGATACAAACTCGCTTGAAATGAGACATATTGCACTAATATACGCAAATACAAGGGTTAAAATGCCAATACCAGAGTAATATATTTCCTAGCGTATTGCACCAAAAAGTTATAGGACCCCGTAAAATATGTACGGATCAATTGATTCAAATTTGTTTCAAATGAGACATATTGCAGTAATATACGCAAATACAAGTGTTAAAATGCCAATACGAGAGGAATATATGAGACATATTGCAGTTATATACGCAAATACAAGCGTTAAAATGCCAATACCAGAGTAATATATTTCCTAGCGTATTGCACCAAAAAGTTATAGGACCCCATAAAATATGTTCAGATATTGATTCAAATTCGTTTCAAATGAGACAAATTGCAGTAATATACGCAAATACAAGCGTTAAAATGCCAATACCAGAGTAATATATTTCCTAGCGTATTGCACCAAAAAGTTATAGGACCCCATAAAATATGTACAGATCAATTGATTCAAATTCGTTTCAAATATTACTGTAATATACGCAAATACAAGCGTTAAAATGCCAATACCAGAGTAATATATTTCCTAGCGTATTGCACTAAAAAGTTATAGGACTCCATAAAAAATGTTCAGATGTTGATACAAATTCGTTTGAAATGAGACAAATTGCACTAATATACGCAAATACAAGCGTTAAAATGCCAATACCAGAGTAATATATTTCCTAGCGTAATGCACCAAAATGTTATGGGACCCCGTAAAATATGTACGGATCAATTGATTCAAATTAGTTTCGAATGAGACATATTGCAGTAATATACGCAAACACAAGCGTTAAAATGCCAATACGAGAGGAATATATGAGACATATTGCAATTATATACGCAAATACAAGCGTTAAAATGCCAATACCAGGGAAATATATTTCCTAGCGTATTGCACTAAAAAGTTATAGGACTCCATAAAATATGTTCAGTTGTTGATACAAATTCGTTTGAAATGAGACCTATTGCACTAATATACGCAAATACAAGCGTTAAAATGCCAATACCAGAGTAATATATTTCCTAGCGTATTGCACCAAAAAGTTATAGGCCACCATTAAATATGTTCAGAAATTGATTCAAATTCGTTTCAAATGAGACATTTTGCAGTAATATACGCAAATACAAGCGGTAAGATGCCAATACGAGAGGAATATATGAGACATATTGCAGTTAAATACGCAAATACAAGCGTTAAAATGCCAATACCAGAGTGATATATATCCTAGCGTATTGCACCAAAGAGTTATAGGCCACTATTAAATATGTTCAGAAATTGATTCAAATTCGTTTCAAATGAGACATATTGCAGTAATATACGCAAATACAAGCGTTAAAATGCCAATACGAGAGGAATATATGAGATATATTGAAGTTATATACGCAAATACAAGTGTAAAAAGGCCAATACCAGAGTAATATATTTCCTAGCGTATTGCACAGAAAAGTTATAGTACCCAATAAAATATGTTCAGATATTGATTCAAATTCGTTTTAAATGAGACATATATCAGTAATATAAGCAAATACAAGCGTTAAAATGCCAATACCAGAGTAATATATTTCCTAGCGTATTGCACCAAAAAGTTATAGGACCCCGTAAAATATGTACGGATCAATTGATTCAAATTCGTTTCAAATGAGACATATTGCAGTAATATACGCAAATACAAGTGTTAAAATGCCAATACGAGAGGAATATATGAGACATATTGCAGTTATATACGCAAATACAAGCGTTAAAATGCCAATACCAGAGTAATATATTTCCTAGCGTATTGCACCAAAAAGTTATAGGACCCCATAAAATATGTTCAGATGTTGATACAAATTCATTTGAAATGAGACATATTGCACTAATATACGCAAATACAAGCGTTAAAATGCCAATACCAGAGTAATATATTTCCTAGCGTATTGCACCAAAAAGTTATAGGACCCCGTAAAATATGTAGGGATATATTGATTCAAATTCGTTTCAAATGAGACATATTGCAGTAATATACGCAAATGCAAGCGTTAAAATGCCAATACGAGAAGAATATATGAGACATATTGCAGTTATATACAAAAATACAAGCGTTAAAATGGCAATACCAGAGTAATATATTTCCTAGCGTATTGCACTAAAAAGTTATAGGACTCCATAAAATATGTTCAGATGTTGATACAAATTCGTTTGAAATGAGACATATTGCACTAATATACGCAAATACAAGCGTTAAAATGCCAATACCAGAGTAATATATTTCCTAGCGTTATGCACCAAAAAGTTATAGGACCCCATAAAATATGTTCAGATATTGATTCAAATTCATTTTAAATGAGACATATTTCAGTAATATACGCAAATATAAGCGTTTAAATGCCAATACCATAGTAATATATTTCTTAGCGTCTTGCACTAAAAAGTTATAGGACTCCATAAAATATGTTCAGATGTTGATACAAATTCGTTGAAATGAAACATATTGCACTAATATACTCAAATACAAGCGTTAAAATGCCAATACCAGACTAATATATTTCCTAGCTTCTTGCACCAAAAAGTTATAGGACCCCGTAAAATATGTACGGATCAATTGATTCAAATTCGCTTCAATTGAGACATATTGCAGTAATATACGCAAATACAATCGTTAAAATGCCAATACGAGAAGAATATATGAGACATTTGCAGTTATATACAAAAATACAAGCGTTAAAATGGCAATACCAGAGTAATATATTTCCTAGCGTATTGCACTAAAAAGTTATAGGACTCCATAAAATATGTTCAGATGTTGATACAAATTCGTTTGAAATGAGACATATTGCACTAATATACGCAAATACAAGCGTTAAAATGCCAATACCAGAGTAATATATTTCCTAGCGTATTGCACCAAAAAGTTATAGGACCCCATAAAATATGTTCAGATATTGATTCAAATTCATTTTAAATGAGACATATTGCACTAATATACGCAAATACAAGCGTTAAAATGCCAATACCAGAGTAATATATTTCCTAGCGTATTGCACCAAAAAGTTATAGGACCCCGTAAAATATGTACGGATCAATTGATTCAAATTCGTTTCAAATGAGACATATTGCAGTAATATACGCAAATACAAGCGTTAAAATGCCAATACGAGAGGAATATATGAGACATATTGCAATTATATACGCAAATACAAGCGTTAAAATGCCAATACCAGGGAAATATATTTCCTAGCGTATTGCACTAAAAAGTTATAGGACTCCATAAAATATGTTCAGTTGTTGATACAAATTCGTTTGAAATGAGACCTATTGCACTAATATACGCAAATACAAGCGTTAAAATGCCAATACCAGAGTAATATATATTTCCTAGCGTATTGCATCAAAAGTTATAGGACCCCGTAAAATATGTACGGATCAATTGATTCAAATTCGTTTCAAATGAGACATATTGCAGTAATATACGCAAATATAAGTGTTAAAATGCCAATACGAGAGGAATATATGAGACATATTGCAGTTATATACGCAAATACAAGCGTTAAAATGCCAATACCAGAGTAATATATTTCCTAGCGTTATGCACCAAAAAGTTATAGGACCCCATAAAATATGTTCAGATATTGATTCAAATTCATTTTAAATGAGACATATTGCACTAATATACGCAAATACAAGCGTTAAAATGCCAATACCAGAGTAATATATTTCCTAGCGTATTGCACCAAAAAGTTATAGGACCCCGTAAAATATGTACGGATCAATTGATTCAAATTCGTTTCAAATGAGACATATTGCAGTAATATACGCAAATACAAGTGTTAAAATGCCAATACGAGAGGAATATATGAGACATATTGCAGTTATATACGCAAATACAAGCGTTAAAATGCCAATATCAGAGTAATATATTTCTTAGCGTCTTGCACTAAAAAGTTATTGGATTCCATAAAATATGTTCAGATGTTGATAAAAATTCGTTTGAAATGAGACATATTGCACTAATATACGCAAATACAAGAGTTAAAATGCCAATACCAGAGTAATATATTTCCTAGCCTATTGCACCAAAAAGTTATAGGACCCCGTAAAATAGTACGGATCAATTGATTCAAATTTGTTTCAAATTAGACATTTTGCAGTAATATACGCAAATACATGTGTTACAATGCCAATACGAGAGAAATATATGAGACATATTGCAGTTATATACGCAAATACAAGCGTTAAAATGCCAATACCAGAGTAATATATTTCCTAGCGTATTGCACCAAAAAGTTATAGGACCCCATAAAATATGTACAGATCAATTGATTCAAATTCGTTTCAAATGAGACATATTGCTGTAATATACGCAAATACAAGCGTTAAAATGCCAATACCAGAGTAATATATTTCCTAGCGTATTGCACTAAAAAGTTATAGGACTCCATAAAATATGTTCAGATGATGATACAAATTCGTTTGAAATGAGACATATTGCACTTATATACGCAAATACAAGAGTTAAAATGCCAATACCAGAGTAATATATTTCCTAGCGTATTGCACCAAAAAGTTATAGGA
Source organism: Nebria salina (assembly GCA_944039245.1). Lineage (NCBI taxonomy): Eukaryota > Metazoa > Arthropoda > Insecta > Coleoptera > Carabidae > Nebria > Nebria salina. Next base: position 85,521 of record CALUEK010000257.1, on the reverse strand, counting down.
CCCCGTAAAATATGTAGGGATCAATTGATTCAAATTCGTTTCAAATGAGACATATTGCAGTAATATACGCAAATACAAGCATTAAAATGCCAATACCAGAGTAATATATTTCCTAGCGTATTGCACTAAAAAGTTATAGGACTCCATAAAATATGTTCAGATGTTGATACAAATTCATTTGAAATGAGACATATTGCACTAATATACGCAAATACAAGCGTTAAAATGCCAATACCAGAGTAATATATTTCCTAGCGTATTGCACCAAAAAGTTATAGGACCCCGTAAAATATGTAGGGATCAATTGATTCAAATTCGTTTCAAATGAGACATATTGCAGTAATATACGCAAATACAAGTGTTAAAATGCCAATACGAGAGGAATATATGAGACATATTGCACTAATATACGCAAATACAAGCGTTAAAATGCCAATACCAGAATAATATATTTCCTAGCGTATTGCACCAAAAAGTTATAGGACCCCGTAAAATATGTACGGATCAATTGATTCAAATTCGTTTCAAATGAGACGTATTGCAGTAATATACGCAAATACAAGTGTTTAAAATGCCAATACGAGAGGAATATATGAGACATATTGCAGTTATATACGCAAATACAAGCGTTTAAAAAGCCAATACAGAGTAATATATTTCCTAGCGTATTGCACCAAAAAGTTATAGGCCACCATTATTTATGTTCAGATATTGATTCAAATTCGTTTCAAATGAGACAAATTGCAGTAATATACGCAAATACAAGCGTTAAAATGCCAATACCAGAGTAATATATTTCCTAGCGTATTGCACTAAAAAGTTATAGGACTCCATAAAATATGTTCAGATGTTGATACAAATTCGTTTGAAATGAGACATATTGCACTAATATACGCAAATACACGCGTTAAAATGCCAATAACAGAGTAATATATTTCCTAGCGTATTGCACCAAATAGTTATAGGACCCCGTAAAATATGTACGGATCAATTGATTCAAATTCGTATCAAATGAGACATATTGCAGTAATATACGCAAATACAAGCGTTAAAATGCCAATACCAGAGTAATATATTTCCTAGCGTATTGCACTAAAAAGTTATAGGACTCCATAAAATATGTTCAGATGTTGATACAAATTCGTTTGAAATGAGACATATTGCAGTAATATACGCAAATACAAGCGTTAAAATGCCAATACCAGAGTAATATATTTCCTAGCGTATTGCACTAAAAAGTATAGGACTCCATAAAATATGTTCAGATGTTGATACAAATTCGTTTGAAATGAGACATATTGCACTAATATACGCAAATACAAGGGTTAAAATGCCAATACCAGAGTAATATATTTCCTAGCGTATTGCACCAAAAAGTTATAGGACCCCGTAAAATATGTACGGATCAATTGATTCAAATTTGTTTCAAATGAGACATTTTGCAGTAATATACGCAAATACAAGTGTTAAAATTCCAATACGAGAGGAATATATGAGACATATTGCAGTTATATACGCTAATACAAGCGTTAAAAGGCCAATATCAGAGTAATATATTTCTTAGCGTCTTGCACTAAAAAGTTATTGGATTCCATAAAATATGTTCAGATGTTGATACAAATTCGTTTGAAATGAGACATATTGCACTAATATACGCAAATACAAGAGTTAAAATGCCAATACCAGAGTAATATATTTCCTAGCGTATTGCACCAAAAAGTTATAGGACCCCGTAAAATATGTACGGATCAATTGATTCAAATTTGTTTCAAATGAGACATTTTGCAGTAATATACGCAAATACATGTGTTAAAATGCCAATACGAGAGGAATATATGAGACATATTGCAGTTATATACGCAAATACAAGCGTTAAAATGCCAATACCAGAGTAATATATTTCCTAGCGTATTGCACCAAAAAGTTATAGGACCCCATAAAATATGTACAGATCAATTGATTCAAATTCGTTTCAAATGAGACATATTGCTGTAATATACGCAAATACAAGCGTTAAAATGCCAATACCAGAGTAATATATTTCCTAGCGTATTGCACTAAAATGTTATAGGACTCCATAAAATATGTTCAGATGATGATACAAATTCGTTTGAAATGAGACATATTGCACTAATATACGCAAATACAAGAGTTAAAATGCCAATACCAGAGTAATATATTTCCTAGCGTATTGCACCAAAAAGTTATAGGACCCCTTAAAATATGTAGGGATCAATTGATTCAAATTCGTTTCAAATGAGACATATTGCAGTAATATACGCAAATACAAGCATTAAAATGCCAATACCAGAGTAATATATTTCCTAGCGTATTGCACTAAAAAGTTATAGGACTCCATAAAATATGTTCAGATGTTGATACAAATTCATTTGAAATGAGACATATTGCACTAATATACGAGAATACAAGCGTTAAAATGCCAATACCATAGTTATATATTCCTCGCGTATTGCACCAAAAAGTTATAGGACCCCGTAAAATATGTAGGGATCAATTGATTCAAATTCGTTTCAAATGAGACATATTGCAGTAATATACGCAAATACAAGTGTTAAAATGCCAATACGAGAGGAATATATGAGACATATTGCACTAATATACGCAAATACAAGCGTTAAAATGCCAATACCAGAAAAATATATTTCCTAGCGTATTGCACCAAAAAGTTATAGGACCCCGTAAAATATGTACGGATCAATTGATTCAAATTCGTTTCAAATGAGACGTATTGCAGTAATATACGCAAATACAAGTGTTAAAATGCCAATACGAGAGGAATATATGAGACATATTGCACTAATATACGCAAATACAAGCGTTAAAATGCCAATACCAGAATAATATATTTCCTAGCGTATTGCACCAAAAAGTTATAGGACCCCGTAAAATATGTACGGATCAATTGATTCAAATTCGTTTCAAATGAGACATATTGCAGTAATATACGCAAATACAAGTGTTAAAATGCCAATACGAGAGGAATATATGAGACATATTGCAGTTATATACGCAAATACAAGCGTTAAAATGCCAATACCAGAGTAATATATTTCCTAGCGTATTGCACTAAAAAGTTATAGGACCCCATAAAATATGTTCAGATATTGATTCAAATTCATTTTAAATGAGACATATTTCAGTAATATACGCAAATACAAGCGTTTAAATGCCAATACCAGAGTAATATATTTCTTAGCGTCTTGCACTAAAAAGTTATAGGACTCCATAAAATATGTTCAGATGTTGATACAAATTCGTTGAAATGAAACATATTGCACTAATCTACTCAAATACAAGCGTTAAAATGCCAATACCAGACTAATATATTTCCTAGCGTCTTGCACCAAAAAGTTATAGGACCCCGTAAAATATGTTCAGATATTGATTCAAATTCGTTTTAAATGAGACATATTTCAGTAATATACGCAAATACAAGCGTTAGAATGCCAATATCTGAGTAATATATTTCTTAGCGTATTGTACTAAAGAGTTTTAAGCCACCATTAAAAATGTTCAGATATTGATTCAAAATCGTTTCAAATGAGACATATTGCAGTAATATACGCAAATACAAGCGTTAAAATGCCAATACGAGAGGAATATATGAGACATATTGCAGTTATATACGCAAATACAAGCGTTAAAATGCCAATACCAGAGTAATATATTTCCTAGCGTATTGCACTAAAAAGTTATAAGACTCCATAAAATATGTTCAGATGTTGATACAAATTCGTTTGAAATGAGAAATATTGCAGTAATATACGCAAATACAAGCGTTAAAATGCCAATACCAGAGTAATATATTTCCTAGCGTATTGCACTAAAAAGTATAGGACTCCATAAAATATGTTCAGATGTTGATACAAACTCGCTTGAAATGAGACATATTGCACTAATATACGCAAATACAAGGGTTAAAATGCCAATACCAGAGTAATATATTTCCTAGCGTATTGCACCAAAAAGTTATAGGACCCCGTAAAATATGTACGGATCAATTGATTCAAATTTGTTTCAAATGAGACATATTGCAGTAATATACGCAAATACAAGTGTTAAAATGCCAATACGAGAGGAATATATGAGACATATTGCAGTTATATACGCAAATACAAGCGTTAAAATGCCAATACCAGAGTAATATATTTCCTAGCGTATTGCACCAAAAAGTTATAGGACCCCATAAAATATGTTCAGATATTGATTCAAATTCGTTTCAAATGAGACAAATTGCAGTAATATACGCAAATACAAGCGTTAAAATGCCAATACCAGAGTAATATATTTCCTAGCGTATTGCACCAAAAAGTTATAGGACCCCATAAAATATGTACAGATCAATTGATTCAAATTCGTTTCAAATATTACTGTAATATACGCAAATACAAGCGTTAAAATGCCAATACCAGAGTAATATATTTCCTAGCGTATTGCACTAAAAAGTTATAGGACTCCATAAAATATGTTCAGATGTTGATACAAATTCGTTTGAAATGAGACAAATTGCACTAATATACGCAAATACAAGCGTTAAAATGCCAATACCAGAGTAATATATTTCCTAGCGTAATGCACCAAAATGTTATGGGACCCCGTAAAATATGTACGGATCAATTGATTCAAATTAGTTTCGAATGAGACATATTGCAGTAATATACGCAAACACAAGCGTTAAAATGCCAATACGAGAGGAATATATGAGACATATTGCAATTATATACGCAAATACAAGCGTTAAAATGCCAATACCAGGGAAATATATTTCCTAGCGTATTGCACTAAAAAGTTATAGGACTCCATAAAATATGTTCAGTTGTTGATACAAATTCGTTTGAAATGAGACCTATTGCACTAATATACGCAAATACAAGCGTTAAAATGCCAATACCAGAGTAATATATTTCCTAGCGTATTGCACCAAAAAGTTATAGGCCACCATTAAATATGTTCAGAAATTGATTCAAATTCGTTTCAAATGAGACATTTTGCAGTAATATACGCAAATACAAGCGGTAAGATGCCAATACGAGAGGAATATATGAGACATATTGCAGTTAAATACGCAAATACAAGCGTTAAAATGCCAATACCAGAGTAATATATATCCTAGCGTATTGCACCAAAGAGTTATAGGCCACTATTAAATATGTTCAGAAATTGATTCAAATTCGTTTCAAATGAGACATATTGCAGTAATATACGCAAATACAAGCGTTAAAATGCCAATACGAGAGGAATATATGAGATATATTGAAGTTATATACGCAAATACAAGTGTAAAAAGGCCAATACCAGAGTAATATATTTCCTAGCGTATTGCACAGAAAAGTTATAGTACCCAATAAAATATGTTCAGATATTGATTCAAATTCGTTTTAAATGAGACATATATCAGTAATATAAGCAAATACAAGCGTTAAAATGCCAATACCAGAGTAATATATTTCCTAGCGTATTGCACCAAAAAGTTATAGGACCCCGTAAAATATGTACGGATCAATTGATTCAAATTCATTTCAAATGAGACATATTGCAGTAATATACGCAAATACAAGTGTTAAAATGCCAATACGAGAGGAATATATGAGACATATTGCAGTTATATACGCAAATACAAGCGTTAAAATGCCAATACCAGAGTAATATATTTCCTAGCGTATTGCACCAAAATGTTATAGGACCCCATAAAATATGTTCAGATGTTGATACAAATTCATTTGAAATGAGACATATTGCACTAATATACGCAAATACAAGCGTTAAAATGCCAATACCAGAGTAATATATTTCCTAGCGTATTGCACCAAAAAGTTATAGGACCCCGTAAAATATGTAGGGATATATTGATTCAAATTCGTTTCAAATGAGACATATTGCAGTAATATACGCAAATACAAGCGTTAAAATGCCAATACGAGAAGAATATATGAGACATATTGCAGTTATATACAAAAATACAAGCGTTAAAATGGCAATACCAGAGTAATATATTTCCTAGCGTATTGCACTAAAAAGTTATAGGACTCCATAAAATATGTTCAGATGTTGATACAAATTCGTTTGAAATGAGACATATTGCACTAATATACGCAAATACAAGCGTTAAAATGCCAATACCAGAGTAATATATTTCCTAGCGTTATGCACCAAAAAGTTATAGGACCCCATAAAATATGTTCAGATATTGATTCAAATTCATTTTAAATGAGACATATTTCAGTAATATACGCAAATACAAGCGTTTAAATGCCAATACCATAGTAATATATTTCTTAGCGTCTTGCACTAAAAAGTTATAGGACTCCATAAAATATGTTCAGATGTTGATACAAATTCGTTGAAATGAAACATATTGCACTAATATACTCAAATACAAGCGTTAAAATGCCAATACCAGACTAATATATTTCCTATCTTCTTGCACCAAAAAGTTATAGGACCCCGTAAAATATGTACGGATCAATTGATTCAAATTCGCTTCAATTGAGACATATTGCAGTAATATACGCAAATACAATCGTTAAAATGCCAATACGAGAAGAATATATGAGACATATTGCAGTTATATACAAAAATACAAGCGTTAAAATGGCAATACCAGAGTAATATATTTCCTAGCGTATTGCACTAAAAAGTTATAGGACTCCATAAAATATGTTCAGATGTTGATACAAATTCGTTTGAAATGAGACATATTGCACTAATATACGCAAATACAAGCGTTAAAATGCCAATACCAGAGTAATATATTTCCTAGCGTATTGCACCAAAAAGTTATAGGACCCCATAAAATATGTTCAGATATTGATTCAAATTCATTTTAAATGAGACATATTGCACTAATATACGCAAATACAAGCGTTAAAATGCCAATACCAGAGTAATATATTTCCTAGCGTATTGCACCAAAAAGTTATAGGACCCCGTAAAATATGTACGGATCAATTGATTCAAATTCGTTTCAAATGAGACATATTGCAGTAATATACGCAAATACAAGCGTTAAAATGCCAATACGAGAGGAATATATGAGACATATTGCAATTATATACGCAAATACAAGCGTTAAAATGCCAATACCAGGGAAATATATTTCCTAGCGTATTGCACTAAAAAGTTATAGGACTCCATAAAATATGTTCAGTTGTTGATACAAATTCGTTTGAAATGAGACCTATTGCACTAATATACGCAAATACAAGCGTTAAAATGCCAATACCAGAGTAATATATATTTCCTAGCGTATTGCATCAAAAAGTTATAGGACCCCGTAAAATATGTACGGATCAATTGATTCAAATTCGTTTCAAATGAGACATATTGCAGTAATATACGCAAATATAAGTGTTAAAATGCCAATACGAGAGGAATATATGAGACATATTGCAGTTATATACGCAAATACAAGCGTTAAAATGCCAATACCAGAGTAATATATTTCCTAGCGTATTGCACCAAAAAGTTATAGGACCCCATAAAATATGTTCAGATGTTGATACAAATTCATTTGAAATGAGACATATTGCACTAATATACGCAAATACAAGCGTTAAAATGCCAATACCAGAGTAATATATTTCCTAGCGTATTGCACCAAAAAGTTATAGGACCCCGTAAAATATGTTGGGATCAATTGATTCAAATTCGTTTCAAATGAGACATATTGCAGTAATATACGCAAATACAAGCGTTAAAATGCCAATACGAGAAGAATATATGAGACATATTGCAGTTATATACAAAAATACAAGCGTTAAAATGGCAATACCAGAGTAATATATTTCCTAGCGTATTGCACTAAAAAGTTATAGGACTCCATAAAATATGTTCGGATGTTGATACAAATTCGTTTGAAATGAGACATATTGCACTAATATACGCAAATACAAGCGTTAAAATGCCAATACCAGAGTAACATATTTCCTAGCGTATTGCACCAAAAAGTTATAGGACCCCATAAAATATGTTCAGATATTGATTCAAATTCATTTTAAATGAGACATATTTCAGTAATATACGCAAATACAAGCGTTTAAATGCCAATACCATAGTAATATATTTCTTAGCGTCTTGCACTAAAAAGTTATAGGACTCCATAAAATATGTTCAGATGTTGATACAAATTCGTTGAAATGAAACATATTGCACTAATATACTCAAATACAAGCGTTAAAATGCCAATACCAGACTAATATGTTTCCTAGCTTCTTGCACCAAAAAGTTATAGGACCCCGTAAAATATGTACGGATCAATTGATTCAAATTCGCTTCAAATGAGACATATTGCAGTAATATACGCAAATACAAGCGTTAAAATGCCAATACGAGAAGAATATATGAGACATATTGCAGTTATATACAAAAATACAAGCGTTAAAATGGCAATACCAGAGTAATATATTTCCTAGCGTATTGCACTAAAAAGTTATAGGACTCCATAAAATATGTTCAGATGTTGATACAAATTCGTTTGAAATGAGACATATTGCACTAATATACGCAAATACAAGCGTTAAAATGCCAATACCAGAGTAATATATTTCCTAGCGTATTGCACTAAAAAGTTATAGGACTCCATAAAATATGTTCAGATGTTGATACAAATTCATTTGAAATGAGACATATTGCACTAATATACGCAAATACAAGCGTTAAAATGCCAATACCAGAGTAATATATTTCCTAGCGTATTGCACCAAAAAGTTATAGGACCCCGTAAAATATGTTGGGATCAATTGATTCAAATTCGTTTCAAATGAGACATATTGCAGTAATATACGCAAATACAAGCGTTAAAATGCCAATACGAGAAGAATATATGAGACATATTGCAGTTATATACAAAAATACAAGCGTTAAAATGGCAATACCAGAGTAATATATTTCCTAGCGTATTGCACTAAAAAGTTATAGGACTCCATAAAATATGTTCGGATGTTGATACAAATTCGTTTGAAATGAGACATATTGCACTAATATACGCAAATACAAGCGTTAAAATGCCAATACCAGAGTAACATATTTCCTAGCGTATTGCACCAAAAAGTTATAGGACCCCATAAAATATGTTCAGATATTGATTCAAATTCATTTTAAATGAGACATATTTCAGTAATATACGCAAATACAAGCGTTTAAATGCCAATACCAGAGTAATATATTTCTTAGCGTCTTGCACTAAAAAGTTATAGGACTCCATAAAATATGTTCAGATGTTGATACAAATTCGTTGAAATGAAACATATTGCACTAATATACTCAAATACAAGCGTTAAAATGCCAATACCAGACTAATATATTTCCTAGCTTCTTGCACCAAAAAGTTATAGGACCCCGTAAAATATGTACGGATCAATTGATTCAAATTCGCTTCAAATGAGACATATTGCAGTAATATACGCAAATACAAGCGTTAAAATGCCAATACGAGAAGAATATATGAGACATATTGCAGTTATATACAAAAATACAAGCGTTAAAATGGCAATACCAGAGTAATATATTTCCTAGCGTATTGCACTAAAAAGTTATAGGACTCCATAAAATATGTTCAGATGTTGATACAAATTCGTTTGAAATGAGACATATTGCACTAATATACGCAAATACAAGCGTTAAAATGCCAATACCAGAGTAATATATTTCCTAGCGTATTGCACCAAAAAGTTATAGGACCCCGTAAAATATGTACGGATCAATTGATTCAAATTCGTTTCAAATGAGACATATTGCAGTAATATACGCAAATACAAGCGTTAAAATGCCAATACGAGAGGAATATATGAGACATATTGCAATTATATACGCAAATACAAGCGTTAAAATGCCAATACCAGGGAAATATATTTCCTAGCGTATTGCACTAAAAAGTTATAGGACTCCATAAAATATGTTCAGTTGTTGATACAAATTCGTTTGAAATGAGACCTATTGCACTAATATACGCAAATACAAGCGTTAAAATGCCAATACCAGAGTAATATATTTCCTAGCGTATTGCACCAAAAAGTTATAGGCCACCATTAAATATGTTCAGAAATTGATTCAAATTCGTTTCAAATGAGACATATTGCAGTAATATACGCAAATACAAGCGGTAAGATGCCAATACGAGAGGAATATATGAGACATATTGCAGTTATATACGCAAATACAAGCGTTAAAATGCCAATACCAGAGTTATATATATCCTAGCGTATTGCACCAAAGAGTTATAGGCCACTATTAAATATGTTCAGAAATTGAATCAAATTCGTTTCAAATGAGACATATTGCAGTAATATACGCAAATACAAGCGTTAAAATGCCAATACGAGAGGAATATATGAGATATATTGAAGTTATATACGCAAATACAAGTGTAAAAAAACCAATACCAGAGTAATATATTTCCTAGCGTATTGCACAGAAAAGTTATAGTACCCAATAAAATATGTTCAGATATTGATTCAAATTCGTTTTAAATGAGACATTTATCAGTAATATAAGCAAATACAAGCGTTAAAATGCCAATACCAGAGTAATATATTTCCTAGCGTATTGCACCAAAAAGTTTAGGCCACCATTATATATGTTCAGATATTGATTCAAATTCGTTTCAAATGAGACAAATTCCAGTAATATACGCAAATACAAGCATTAAAATGCCAATACCAGAGTCATATATTTCCTAGCGTATTGCACTAAAAAGTTATAGGACTCCATAAAATATGTTCAGATGTTGATACAAATTCATTTGAAATGAGACATATTGCACTAATATACGCAAATACAAGCGTTAAAATGCCAATACCAGAGTAATATATTTCCTAGCGTATTGCACCAAAAAGTTAAAGGACCCCGTAAAATATGTAGGGATCAATTGATTCAAATTCGTTTCAAATGAGACATATTGCAGTAATATACGCAAATACAAGCATTAAAATGCCAATACCAGAGTAATATATTTCCTAGCGTATTGCACTAAAAAGTTATAGGCCTCCATAAAATATGTTCAGATGTTGATACAAATTCATTTGAAATGAGACATATTGCACTAATATACGCAAATACAAGCGTTAAAATGCCAATACCAGAGTAATATATTTCCTAGCGTATTGCACCAAAAAGTTATAGGACCCCGTAAAATATGTAGGGATCAATTGATTCAAATTCGTTTCAAATGAGACATATTGCAGTAATATACGCAAATACAAGCGTTAAAATGCCAATACGAGAAGAATATATGAGACATATTGCAGTTATATACAAAAGTACAAGCGTTAAAATGGCAATACCAGAGTAATATATTTCCTAGCGTATTGCACTAAAAAGTTATAGGACTCCATAAAATATGTTCAGATGTTGATACAAATTCGTTTGAAATGAGACATATTGCACTAATATACGCAAATACAAGCGTTAAAATGCCAATACCAGAGTAATATATTTCCTAGCGTATTGCACCAAAAAGTTATAGGACCCCATAAAATATGTTCAGATATTGATTCAAATTCATTTAAAATGAGACATATTTCAGTAATATACGCAAATACAAGCGTTTAAATGCCAATACCAGAGTAATATATTTCTTAGCGTCTTGCACTAAAAAGTTATAGGACTCCATAAAATATGTTCAGATGTTGATACAAATTCGTTGAAATGAAACATATTGCACTAATATACTCAAATACAAGCGTTAAAATGCCAATACCAGACTAAAATATTTCCTAGCTTCTTGCACCAAAAAGTTATAGGACCCCGTAAAATATGTACGGATCAATTGATTCAAATTCGTTTCAAATGAGACATATTGCAGTAATATACGCAAATACAAGCGTTAAAATGCCAATACGAGAAGAATATATGAGACATATTGCAGTTATATACAAATATACAAGCGTTAAAATGGCAATACCAGAGTAATATATTTCCTAGCGTATTGCACTGAAAAGTTATAGGACTCCATAAAATATGTTTAGATGTTGATACAAATTCGTTTGAAATGAGACATATTGCACTAATATACGCAAATACAAGCGTTAAAATGCCAATACCAGAGTAATATATTTCCTAGCGTATTGCACCAAAAAGTTATAGGCCACCATTATATATGTTGAGATATTGATTCAAATTCGTTCCAAATGAGACAAATTGCAGTAATATACGCAAATACAAGCGTTAAGATGCCAATACCAGAGTAATATATTTCCTAGCGTATTGCACCAAAAATTTATAGGACCCTATAAAATATGTACAGATCAATTGATTCAAATTCGTTTCAAATGAGACATATTACTGTAATATACGCAAATACAAGCGTTAAAATGCCAATACCAGAGTAATATATTTCCTAGCGTATTGCACTAAAAAGTTATAGGACTCCATAAAAAATGTTCAGATGTTGATACAAATTCGTTTGAAATGAGACATATTGCAGTAATATACGCAAATACAAGCGTTAAAATGCCAATACCAGAGTAATATATTTCCTAGCGTATTGCACCAATATGTTATAGGCCACCATTATATATGTTCAGATATTGATTCAAATTCGTTTCAAATGAGACAAATTCCAGTAACATACGCAAATACAAGCGTTAAAATGCCAATACCAGAGTAATATATTTCCTAGCGTATTGCACTAAAAAGTTATAGGACTCCATAAAATATGTTCAGATGTTGATACAAATTCGTTTGAAATGAGACATATTGCACTAATGTACGCAAATACAAGCGTTAAAACGCCAATACCAGAGTAATATATTTCCTAGCGTATTGCACCAAAAAGTTATAGGACCCCGTAAAATATGTACGGATCAATTGATTCAAATTCGTTTCAAATGAGACATATTGCAGTAATATACGCAAATACAAGTGTTAAAATGCCAATATGAGAGGAATATATGAGACATATTGCAGTTATATACGCAAATACAAGCGTGAAAATGCCAATATCAGAGTAATATATTTCTTAGCATCTTGCACTAAAAAGTGATAGGATTCCATAAAATATGTTCAGATGTTGATACAAATTCGTTTGAAATGAGACATATTGCACTAATATACGCAAATATATATAAAATAAATAGCGTCTTGCACTAAAAAGTTATAGGACTCCATAAAATATGTTCAGATATTGATTCAAATTCGTATCAAATGAGACATATTGCACTAATATACGCAAATACAAGCTTTAAAATGCCAATATCAGAGTAATATTTTTCTTAGCGTATTGCACTAAAAAGTTATAGGACCCAATAAAATATATTCAGATATTGATTCGAACTCGTTTTAAATGAGACATATTTCAGTAATATACGCAAATACAAGCGTTAAAATGCCAATACCTGAGTAATATATTTCTTAGCGTATTGTACCAAAAAGTTATAGTTCACCATTAAAAATGTTCAGATATTGATTCAAATTCGTTTTAAATGAGACATATTGCAGTAGTATACTTAATTACAAGCGTTAAAATGCGAATACCAGAGTAATATATTTCCTAGCGTATTGCACCAAAAAGTTATAGAACCCCATAACATATATTCTCATATTGATTCAAATTCGTTTTAAATGAGACATATTGCATTAGTTTACTTAATTACAAGCGGTAAAATGCGAATACCAGAGTAATATATTTCCTAGCGTATTGCACCAAAAAGTTATAGAACCCAATAAAATATATTCAGATATTGATTCAAATTCCTTTTAAATGAGACATATTTCAGTAATATACGCAAATACAAGCGCTAAAATGCCAATACCAGAGTAATATATTTCCTAGCGTATTGCACCAAAAAGTAATAGGACCCCATAAAATATGTTCAGATACTGATTCAAATTCATTTTAAATAAGACATATTTCAGTAATATACGCAAATAAAAGCGTTAAAATGCCAATACCAGAGTAATACATTTCTTAGCGTCTTGCACTAAAAAGTTATGGGACTCCATAAAACATGTTCAGATGTTGATACAAATTCGTTTCAAATGAGACATATTGCAGTAATATACGCAAATACAAGCGTTAAAATGCCAATACCAGAGTAATATATTTCCTAGCGTATTGCACCAAAAAGTTATAGGCCACCATTAAATATGTTCAGATATTGATTAAAATTCGTTTCAAATGAGACAAATTGCAGTAATATACGCAAATACAAGCGTTAAATTGCCAATACCAGAGTAATATATTTCCTAGCGTATTGCACCAAAAAGTTATAGGACCCCATAAAATATGTACAGATCTATTGATTCAAATTCGTTTCAAATGAGACATATTGCTGTAATATACGCAAATACAAGCGTTAAAAGGACAATACGAGAGGAATATATGAGACATATTGCAGTAATATACGCAAATACAAGCGTTAAAATGCCAATACGAGAAGAATATATGAGACATATTGCAGTTATATACAAAAATACAAGCGTTAAAATGGCAATACCAGAGTAATATATTTCCTAGCGTATTGCACTAAAAAGTTATAGGACTCCATAAAATATGTTCAGATGTTGATACAAATTCGTTTGAAATGAGACATATTGCACTAATATACGCAAATACAAGCGTTAAAATGCCAATACCAGAGTAATATATTTCCTAGCGTATTGCACCAAAAAGTTATAGGACCCCATAAAATATGTTCAGATATTGATTCAAATTCATTTAAAATGAGACATATTTCAGTAATCTACGCAAATACAAGCGTTAAAATGCCAATACCAGAGTTATATATTTCCTAGCGTATTGCACCAAAAAGTTATAGGACCCCATAAAATATGTACAGATCTATTGATTCAAATTCGTTTCAAATGAGACATATTGCTGTAATATACGCAAATACAAGCGTTAAAATGCCAATACCAGAGTAATATATTTCCTAGCGTATAGCACTAAAAAGTTATAGGACTCCATAAAATATGTTCAGATGTTGATACAAATTCATTTGAAATGAGACATATTGCACTAATATACGCATATACAAGCGTTATTTAGTTATTTAGTTATTTAGTTATTTAGTTATTTAGTTATTTAGTTATTTAGTTATTTAGTTATTTAGTTATTTAGTTATTTAGTTATTTAGTTATTTAGTTATTTAGTTATTTAGTTATTTAGTTATTTAGTTATTTAGTTATTTAGTTATTTAGTTATTTAGTTATTTAGTTATTTAGTTATTTAGTTATTTAGTTATTTAGTTATTTAGTTATTTAGTTATTTAGTTATTTAGTTATTTAGTTATTTAGTTATTTAGTTATTTAGTTATTTAGTTATTTAGTTATTTAGTTATTTAGTTATTTAGTTATTTAGTTATTTAGTTATTTAGTTATTTAGTTATTTAGTTATTTAGTTATTTAGTTATTTAGTTATTTAGTTATTTAGTTATTTAGTTATTTAGTTATTTAGTTATTTAGTTATTTAGTTATTTAGTTATTTAGTTATTTAGTTATTTAGTTATTTAGTTATTTAGTTATTTAGTTATTTAGTTATTTAGTTATTTAGTTATTTAGTTATTTAGTTATTTAGTTATTTAGTTATTTAGTTATTTAGTTATTTAGTTATTTAGTTATTTAGTTATTTAGTTATTTAGTTATTTAGTTATTTAGTTATTTAGTTATTTAGTTATTTAGTTATTTAGTTATTTAGTTATTTAGTTATTTAGTTATTTAGTTATTTAGTTATTTAGTTATTTAGTTATTTAGTTATTTAGTTATTTAGTTATTTAGTTATTTAGTTATTTAGTTATTTAGTTATTTAGTTATTTAGTTATTTAGTTATTTAGTTATTTAGTTATTTAGTTATTTAGTTATTTAGTTATTTAGTTATTTAGTTATTTAGTTATTTAGTTATTTAGTTATTTAGTTATTTAGTTATTTAGTTATTTAGTTATTTAGTTATTTAGTTATTTAGTTATTTAGTTATTTAGTTATTTAGTTATTTAGTTATTTAGTTATTTAGTTATTTAGTTATTTAGTTATTTAGTTATTTAGTTATTTAGTTATTTAGTTATTTAGTTATTTAGTTATTTAGTTATTTAGTTATTTAGTTATTTAGTTATTTAGTTATTTAGTTATTTAGTTATTTAGTTATTTAGTTATTTAGTTATTTAGTTATTTAGTTATTTAGTTATTTAGTTATTTAGTTATTTAGTTATTTAGTTATTTAGTTATTTAGTTATTTAGTTATTTAGTTATTTAGTTATTTAGTTATTTAGTTATTTAGTTATTTAGTTATTTAGTTATTTAGTTATTTAGTTATTTAGTTATTTAGTTATTTAGTTATTTAGTTATTTAGTTATTTAGTTATTTAGTTATTTAGTTATTTAGTTATTTAGTTATTTAGTTATTTAGTTATTTAGTTATTTAGTTATTTAGTTATTTAGTTATTTAGTTATTTAGTTATTTAGTTATTTAGTTATTTAGTTATTTAGTTATTTAGTTATTTAGTTATTTAGTTATTTAGTTATTTAGTTATTTAGTTATTTAGTTATTTAGTTATTTAGTTATTTAGTTATTTAGTTATTTAGTTATTTAGTTATTTAGTTATTTAGTTATTTAGTTATTTAGTTATTTAGTTATTTAGTTATTTAGTTATTTAGTTATTTAGTTATTTAGTTATTTAGTTATTTAGTTATTTAGTTATTTAGTTATTTAGTTATTTAGTTATTTAGTTATTTAGTTATTTAGTTATTTAGTTATTTAGTTATTTAGTTATTTAGTTATTTAGTTATTTAGTTATTTAGTTATTTAGTTATTTAGTTATTTAGTTATTTAGTTATTTAGTTATTTAGTTATTTAGTTATTTAGTTATTTAGTTATTTAGTTATTTAGTTATTTAGTTATTTAGTTATTTAGTTATTTAGTTATTTAGTTATTTAGTTATTTAGTTATTTAGTTATTTAGTTATTTAGTTATTTAGTTATTTAGTTATTTAGTTATTTAGTTATTTAGTTATTTAGTTATTTAGTTATTTAGTTATTTAGTTATTTAGTTATTTAGTTATTTAGTTATTTAGTTATTTAGTTATTTAGTTATTTAGTTATTTAGTTATTTAGTTATTTAGTTATTTAGTTATTTAGTTATTTAGTTATTTAGTTATTTAGTTATTTAGTTATTTAGTTATTTAGTTATTTAGTTATTTAGTTATTTAGTTATTTAGTTATTTAGTTATTTAGTTATTTAGTTATTTAGTTATTTAGTTATTTAGTTATTTAGTTATTTAGTTATTTAGTTATTTAGTTATTTAGTTATTTAGTTATTTAGTTATTTAGTTATTTAGTTATTTAGTTATTTAGTTATTTAGTTATTTAGTTATTTAGTTATTTAGTTATTTAGTTATTTAGTTATTTAGTTATTTAGTTATTTAGTTATTTAGTTATTTAGTTATTTAGTTATTTAGTTATTTAGTTATTTAGTTATTTAGTTATTTAGTTATTTAGTTATTTAGTTATTTAGTTATTTAGTTATTTAGTTATTTAGTTATTTAGTTATTTAGTTATTTAGTTATTTAGTTATTTAGTTATTTAGTTATTTAGTTATTTAGTTATTTAGTTATTTAGTTATTTAGTTATTTAGTTATTTAGTTATTTAGTTATTTAGTTATTTAGTTATTTAGTTATTTAGTTATTTAGTTATTTAGTTATTTAGTTATTTAGTTATTTAGTTATTTAGTTATTTAGTTATTTAGTTATTTAGTTATTTAGTTATTTAGTTATTTAGTTATTTAGTTATTTAGTTATTTAGTTATTTAGTTATTTAGTTATTTAGTTATTTAGTTATTTAGTTATTTAGTTATTTAGTTATTTAGTTATTTAGTTATTTAGTTATTTAGTTATTTAGTTATTTAGTTATTTAGTTATTTAGTTATTTAGTTATTTAGTTATTTAGTTATTTAGTTATTTAGTTATTTAGTTATTTAGTTATTTAGTTATTTAGTTATTTAGTTATTTAGTTATTTAGTTATTTAGTTATTTAGTTATTTAGTTATTTAGTTATTTAGTTATTTAGTTATTTAGTTATTTAGTTATTTAGTTATTTAGTTATTTAGTTATTTAGTTATTTAGTTATTTAGTTATTTAGTTATTTAGTTATTTAGTTATTTAGTTATTTAGTTATTTAGTTATTTAGTTATTTAGTTATTTAGTTATTTAGTTATTTAGTTATTTAGTTATTTAGTTATTTAGTTATTTAGTTATTTAGTTATTTAGTTATTTAGTTATTTAGTTATTTAGTTATTTAGTTATTTAGTTATTTAGTTATTTAGTTATTTAGTTATTTAGTTATTTAGTTATTTAGTTATTTAGTTATTTAGTTATTTAGTTATTTAGTTATTTAGTTATTTAGTTATTTAGTTATTTAGTTATTTAGTTATTTAGTTATTTAGTTATTTAGTTATTTAGTTATTTAGTTATTTAGTTATTTAGTTATTTAGTTATTTAGTTATTTAGTTATTTAGTTATTTAGTTATTTAGTTATTTAGTTATTTAGTTATTTAGTTATTTAGTTATTTAGTTATTTAGTTATTTAGTTATTTAGTTATTTAGTTATTTAGTTATTTAGTTATTTAGTTATTTAGTTATTTAGTTATTTAGTTATTTAGTTATTTAGTTATTTAGTTATTTAGTTATTTAGTTATTTAGTTATTTAGTTATTTAGTTATTTAGTTATTTAGTTATTTAGTTATTTAGTTATTTAGTTATTTAGTTATTTAGTTATTTAGTTATTTAGTTATTTAGTTATTTAGTTATTTAGTTATTTAGTTATTTAGTTATTTAGTTATTTAGTTATTTAGTTATTTAGTTATTTAGTTATTTAGTTATTTAGTTATTTAGTTATTTAGTTATTTAGTTATTTAGTTATTTAGTTATTTAGTTATTTAGTTATTTAGTTATTTAGTTATTTAGTTATTTAGTTATTTAGTTATTTAGTTATTTAGTTATTTAGTTATTTAGTTATTTAGTTATTTAGTTATTTAGTTATTTAGTTATTTAGTTATTTAGTTATTTAGTTATTTAGTTATTTAGTTATTTAGTTATTTAGTTATTTAGTTATTTAGTTATTTAGTTATTTAGTTATTTAGTTATTTAGTTATTTAGTTATTTAGTTATTTAGTTATTTAGTTATTTAGTTATTTAGTTATTTAGTTATTTAGTTATTTAGTTATTTAGTTATTTAGTTATTTAGTTATTTAGTTATTTAGTTATTTAGTTATTTAGTTATTTAGTTATTTAGTTATTTAGTTATTTAGTTATTTAGTTATTTAGTTATTTAGTTATTTAGTTATTTAGTTATTTAGTTATTTAGTTATTTAGTTATTTAGTTATTTAGTTATTTAGTTATTTAGTTATTTAGTTATTTAGTTATTTAGTTATTTAGTTATTTAGTTATTTAGTTATTTAGTTATTTAGTTATTTAGTTATTTAGTTATTTAGTTATTTAGTTATTTAGTTATTTAGTTATTTAGTTATTTAGTTATTTAGTTATTTAGTTATTTAGTTATTTAGTTATTTAGTTATTTAGTTATTTAGTTATTTAGTTATTTAGTTATTTAGTTATTTAGTTATTTAGTTATTTAGTTATTTAGTTATTTAGTTATTTAGTTATTTAGTTATTTAGTTATTTAGTTATTTAGTTATTTAGTTATTTAGTTATTTAGTTATTTAGTTATTTAGTTATTTAGTTATTTAGTTATTTAGTTATTTAGTTATTTAGTTATTTAGTTATTTAGTTATTTAGTTATTTAGTTATTTAGTTATTTAGTTATTTAGTTATTTAGTTATTTAGTTATTTAGTTATTTAGTTATTTAGTTATTTAGTTATTTAGTTATTTAGTTATTTAGTTATTTAGTTATTTAGTTATTTAGTTATTTAGTTATTTAGTTATTTAGTTATTTAGTTATTTAGTTATTTAGTTATTTAGTTATTTAGTTATTTAGTTATTTAGTTATTTAGTTATTTAGTTATTTAGTTATTTAGTTATTTAGTTATTTAGTTATTTAGTTATTTAGTTATTTAGTTATTTAGTTATTTAGTTATTTAGTTATTTAGTTATTTAGTTATTTAGTTATTTAGTTATTTAGTTATTTAGTTATTTAGTTATTTAGTTATTTAGTTATTTAGTTATTTAGTTATTTAGTTATTTAGTTATTTAGTTATTTAGTTATTTAGTTATTTAGTTATTTAGTTATTTAGTTATTTAGTTATTTAGTTATTTAGTTATTTAGTTATTTAGTTATTTAGTTATTTAGTTATTTAGTTATTTAGTTATTTAGTTATTTAGTTATTTAGTTATTTAGTTATTTAGTTATTTAGTTATTTAGTTATTTAGTTATTTAGTTATTTAGTTATTTAGTTATTTAGTTATTTAGTTATTTAGTTATTTAGTTATTTAGTTATTTAGTTATTTAGTTATTTAGTTATTTAGTTATTTAGTTATTTAGTTATTTAGTTATTTAGTTATTTAGTTATTTAGTTATTTAGTTATTTAGTTATTTAGTTATTTAGTTATTTAGTTATTTAGTTATTTAGTTATTTAGTTATTTAGTTATTTAGTTATTTAGTTATTTAGTTATTTAGTTATTTAGTTATTTAGTTATTTAGTTATTTAGTTATTTAGTTATTTAGTTATTTAGTTATTTAGTTATTTAGTTATTTAGTTATTTAGTTATTTAGTTATTTAGTTATTTAGTTATTTAGTTATTTAGTTATTTAGTTATTTAGTTATTTAGTTATTTAGTTATTTAGTTATTTAGTTATTTAGTTATTTAGTTATTTAGTTATTTAGTTATTTAGTTATTTAGTTATTTAGTTATTTAGTTATTTAGTTATTTAGTTATTTAGTTATTTAGTTATTTAGTTATTTAGTTATTTAGTTATTTAGTTATTTAGTTATTTAGTTATTTAGTTATTTAGTTATTTAGTTATTTAGTTATTTAGTTATTTAGTTATTTAGTTATTTAGTTATTTAGTTATTTAGTTATTTAGTTATTTAGTTATTTAGTTATTTAGTTATTTAGTTATTTAGTTATTTAGTTATTTAGTTATTTAGTTATTTAGTTATTTAGTTATTTAGTTATTTAGTTATTTAGTTATTTAGTTATTTAGTTATTTAGTTATTTAGTTATTTAGTTATTTAGTTATTTAGTTATTTAGTTATTTAGTTATTTAGTTATTTAGTTATTTAGTTATTTAGTTATTTAGTTATTTAGTTATTTAGTTATTTAGTTATTTAGTTATTTAGTTATTTAGTTATTTAGTTATTTAGTTATTTAGTTATTTAGTTATTTAGTTATTTAGTTATTTAGTTATTTAGTTATTTAGTTATTTAGTTATTTAGTTATTTAGTTATTTAGTTATTTAGTTATTTAGTTATTTAGTTATTTAGTTATTTAGTTATTTAGTTATTTAGTTATTTAGTTATTTAGTTATTTAGTTATTTAGTTATTTAGTTATTTAGTTATTTAGTTATTTAGTTATTTAGTTATTTAGTTATTTAGTTATTTAGTTATTTAGTTATTTAGTTATTTAGTTATTTAGTTATTTAGTTATTTAGTTATTTAGTTATTTAGTTATTTAGTTATTTAGTTATTTAGTTATTTAGTTATTTAGTTATTTAGTTATTTAGTTATTTAGTTATTTAGTTATTTAGTTATTTAGTTATTTAGTTATTTAGTTATTTAGTTATTTAGTTATTTAGTTATTTAGTTATTTAGTTATTTAGTTATTTAGTTATTTAGTTATTTAGTTATTTAGTTATTTAGTTATTTAGTTATTTAGTTATTTAGTTATTTAGTTATTTAGTTATTTAGTTATTTAGTTATTTAGTTATTTAGTTATTTAGTTATTTAGTTATTTAGTTATTTAGTTATTTAGTTATTTAGTTATTTAGTTATTTAGTTATTTAGTTATTTAGTTATTTAGTTATTTAGTTATTTAGTTATTTAGTTATTTAGTTATTTAGTTATTTAGTTATTTAGTTATTTAGTTATTTAGTTATTTAGTTATTTAGTTATTTAGTTATTTAGTTATTTAGTTATTTAGTTATTTAGTTATTTAGTTATTTAGTTATTTAGTTATTTAGTTATTTAGTTATTTAGTTATTTAGTTATTTAGTTATTTAGTTATTTAGTTATTTAGTTATTTAGTTATTTAGTTATTTAGTTATTTAGTTATTTAGTTATTTAGTTATTTAGTTATTTAGTTATTTAGTTATTTAGTTATTTAGTTATTTAGTTATTTAGTTATTTAGTTATTTAGTTATTTAGTTATTTAGTTATTTAGTTATTTAGTTATTTAGTTATTTAGTTATTTAGTTATTTAGTTATTTAGTTATTTAGTTATTTAGTTATTTAGTTATTTAGTTATTTAGTTATTTAGTTATTTAGTTATTTAGTTATTTAGTTATTTAGTTATTTAGTTATTTAGTTATTTAGTTATTTAGTTATTTAGTTATTTAGTTATTTAGTTATTTAGTTATTTAGTTATTTAGTTATTTAGTTATTTAGTTATTTAGTTATTTAGTTATTTAGTTATTTAGTTATTTAGTTATTTAGTTATTTAGTTATTTAGTTATTTAGTTATTTAGTTATTTAGTTATTTAGTTATTTAGTTATTTAGTTATTTAGTTATTTAGTTATTTAGTTATTTAGTTATTTAGTTATTTAGTTATTTAGTTATTTAGTTATTTAGTTATTTAGTTATTTAGTTATTTAGTTATTTAGTTATTTAGTTATTTAGTTATTTAGTTATTTAGTTATTTAGTTATTTAGTTATTTAGTTATTTAGTTATTTAGTTATTTAGTTATTTAGTTATTTAGTTATTTAGTTATTTAGTTATTTAGTTATTTAGTTATTTAGTTATTTAGTTATTTAGTTATTTAGTTATTTAGTTATTTAGTTATTTAGTTATTTAGTTATTTAGTTATTTAGTTATTTAGTTATTTAGTTATTTAGTTATTTAGTTATTTAGTTATTTAGTTATTTAGTTATTTAGTTATTTAGTTATTTAGTTATTTAGTTATTTAGTTATTTAGTTATTTAGTTATTTAGTTATTTAGTTATTTAGTTATTTAGTTATTTAGTTATTTAGTTATTTAGTTATTTAGTTATTTAGTTATTTAGTTATTTAGTTATTTAGTTATTTAGTTATTTAGTTATTTAGTTATTTAGTTATTTAGTTATTTAGTTATTTAGTTATTTAGTTATTTAGTTATTTAGTTATTTAGTTATTTAGTTATTTAGTTATTTAGTTATTTAGTTATTTAGTTATTTAGTTATTTAGTTATTTAGTTATTTAGTTATTTAGTTATTTAGTTATTTAGTTATTTAGTTATTTAGTTATTTAGTTATTTAGTTATTTAGTTATTTAGTTATTTAGTTATTTAGTTATTTAGTTATTTAGTTATTTAGTTATTTAGTTATTTAGTTATTTAGTTATTTAGTTATTTAGTTATTTAGTTATTTAGTTATTTAGTTATTTAGTTATTTAGTTATTTAGTTATTTAGTTATTTAGTTATTTAGTTATTTAGTTATTTAGTTATTTAGTTATTTAGTTATTTAGTTATTTAGTTATTTAGTTATTTAGTTATTTAGTTATTTAGTTATTTAGTTATTTAGTTATTTAGTTATTTAGTTATTTAGTTATTTAGTTATTTAGTTATTTAGTTATTTAGTTATTTAGTTATTTAGTTATTTAGTTATTTAGTTATTTAGTTATTTAGTTATTTAGTTATTTAGTTATTTAGTTATTTAGTTATTTAGTTATTTAGTTATTTAGTTATTTAGTTATTTAGTTATTTAGTTATTTAGTTATTTAGTTATTTAGTTATTTAGTTATTTAGTTATTTAGTTATTTAGTTATTTAGTTATTTAGTTATTTAGTTATTTAGTTATTTAGTTATTTAGTTATTTAGTTATTTAGTTATTTAGTTATTTAGTTATTTAGTTATTTAGTTATTTAGTTATTTAGTTATTTAGTTATTTAGTTATTTAGTTATTTAGTTATTTAGTTATTTAGTTATTTAGTTATTTAGTTATTTAGTTATTTAGTTATTTAGTTATTTAGTTATTTAGTTATTTAGTTATTTAGTTATTTAGTTATTTAGTTATTTAGTTATTTAGTTATTTAGTTATTTAGTTATTTAGTTATTTAGTTATTTAGTTATTTAGTTATTTAGTTATTTAGTTATTTAGTTATTTAGTTATTTAGTTATTTAGTTATTTAGTTATTTAGTTATTTAGTTATTTAGTTATTTAGTTATTTAGTTATTTAGTTATTTAGTTATTTAGTTATTTAGTTATTTAGTTATTTAGTTATTTAGTTATTTAGTTATTTAGTTATTTAGTTATTTAGTTATTTAGTTATTTAGTTTTAGTTATTTAGTTATTTAGTTATTTAGTTATTTAGTTATTTAGTTATTTAGTTATTTAGTTATTTAGTTATTTAGTTATTTAGTTATTTAGTTATTTAGTTATTTAGTTATTTAGTTATTTAGTTATTTAGTTATTTAGTTATTTAGTTATTTAGTTATTTAGTTATTTAGTTATTTAGTTATTTAGTTATTTAGTTATTTAGTTATTTAGTTATTTAGTTATTTAGTTATTTAGTTATTTAGTTATTTAGTTATTTAGTTATTTAGTTATTTAGTTATTTAGTTATTTAGTTATTTAGTTATTTAGTTATTTAGTTATTTAGTTATTTAGTTATTTAGTTATTTAGTTATTTAGTTATTTAGTTATTTAGTTATTTAGTTATTTAGTTATTTAGTTATTTAGTTATTTAGTTATTTAGTTATTTAGTTATTTAGTTATTTAGTTATTTAGTTATTTAGTTATTTAGTTATTTAGTTATTTAGTTATTTAGTTATTTAGTTATTTAGTTATTTAGTTATTTAGTTATTTAGTTATTTAGTTATTTAGTTATTTAGTTATTTAGTTATTTAGTTATTTAGTTATTTAGTTATTTAGTTATTTAGTTATTTAGTTATTTAGTTATTTAGTTATTTAGTTATTTAGTTATTTAGTTATTTAGTTATTTAGTTATTTAGTTATTTAGTTATTTAGTTATTTAGTTATTTAGTTATTTAGTTATTTAGTTATTTAGTTATTTAGTTATTTAGTTATTTAGTTATTTAGTTATTTAGTTATTTAGTTATTTAGTTATTTAGTTATTTAGTTATTTAGTTATTTAGTTATTTAGTTATTTAGTTATTTAGTTATTTAGTTATTTAGTTATTTAGTTATTTAGTTATTTAGTTATTTAGTTATTTAGTTATTTAGTTATTTAGTTATTTAGTTATTTAGTTATTTAGTTATTTAGTTATTTAGTTATTTAGTTATTTAGTTATTTAGTTATTTAGTTATTTAGTTATTTAGTTATTTAGTTATTTAGTTATTTAGTTATTTAGTTATTTAGTTATTTAGTTATTTAGTTATTTAGTTATTTAGTTATTTAGTTATTTAGTTATTTAGTTATTTAGTTATTTAGTTATTTAGTTATTTAGTTATTTAGTTATTTAGTTATTTAGTTATTTAGTTATTTAGTTATTTAGTTATTTAGTTATTTAGTTATTTAGTTATTTAGTTATTTAGTTATTTAGTTATTTAGTTATTTAGTTATTTAGTTATTTAGTTATTTAGTTATTTAGTTATTTAGTTATTTAGTTATTTAGTTATTTAGTTATTTAGTTATTTAGTTATTTAGTTATTTAGTTATTTAGTTATTTAGTTATTTAGTTATTTAGTTATTTAGTTATTTAGTTATTTAGTTATTTAGTTATTTAGTTATTTAGTTATTTAGTTATTTAGTTATTTAGTTATTTAGTTATTTAGTTATTTAGTTATTTAGTTATTTAGTTATTTAGTTATTTAGTTATTTAGTTATTTAGTTATTTAGTTATTTAGTTATTTAGTTATTTAGTTATTTAGTTATTTAGTTATTTAGTTATTTAGTTATTTAGTTATTTAGTTATTTAGTTATTTAGTTATTTAGTTATTTAGTTATTTAGTTATTTAGTTATTTAGTTATTTAGTTATTTAGTTATTTAGTTATTTAGTTATTTAGTTATTTAGTTATTTAGTTATTTAGTTATTTAGTTATTTAGTTATTTAGTTATTTAGTTATTTAGTTATTTAGTTATTTAGTTATTTAGTTATTTAGTTATTTAGTTATTTAGTTATTTAGTTATTTAGTTATTTAGTTATTTAGTTATTTAGTTATTTAGTTATTTAGTTATTTAGTTATTTAGTTATTTAGTTATTTAGTTATTTAGTTATTTAGTTATTTAGTTATTTAGTTATTTAGTTATTTAGTTATTTAGTTATTTAGTTATTTAGTTATTTAGTTATTTAGTTATTTAGTTATTTAGTTATTTAGTTATTTAGTTATTTAGTTATTTAGTTATTTAGTTATTTAGTTATTTAGTTATTTAGTTATTTAGTTATTTAGTTATTTAGTTATTTAGTTATTTAGTTATTTAGTTATTTAGTTATTTAGTTATTTAGTTATTTAGTTATTTAGTTATTTAGTTATTTAGTTATTTAGTTATTTAGTTATTTAGTTATTTAGTTATTTAGTTATTTAGTTATTTAGTTATTTAGTTATTTAGTTATTTAGTTATTTAGTTATTTAGTTATTTAGTTATTTAGTTATTTAGTTATTTAGTTATTTAGTTATTTAGTTATTTAGTTATTTAGTTATTTAGTTATTTAGTTATTTAGTTATTTAGTTATTTAGTTATTTAGTTATTTAGTTATTTAGTTATTTAGTTATTTAGTTATTTAGTTATTTAGTTATTTAGTTATTTAGTTATTTAGTTATTTAGTTATTTAGTTATTTAGTTATTTAGTTATTTAGTTATTTAGTTATTTAGTTATTTAGTTATTTAGTTATTTAGTTATTTAGTTATTTAGTTATTTAGTTATTTAGTTATTTAGTTATTTAGTTATTTAGTTATTTAGTTATTTAGTTATTTAGTTATTTAGTTATTTAGTTATTTAGTTATTTAGTTATTTAGTTATTTAGTTATTTAGTTATTTAGTTATTTAGTTATTTAGTTATTTAGTTATTTAGTTATTTAGTTATTTAGTTATTTAGTTATTTAGTTATTTAGTTATTTAGTTATTTAGTTATTTAGTTATTTAGTTATTTAGTTATTTAGTTATTTAGTTATTTAGTTATTTAGTTATTTAGTTATTTAGTTATTTAGTTATTTAGTTATTTAGTTATTTAGTTATTTAGTTATTTAGTTATTTAGTTATTTAGTTATTTAGTTATTTAGTTATTTAGTTATTTAGTTATTTAGTTATTTAGTTATTTAGTTATTTAGTTATTTAGTTATTTAGTTATTTAGTTATTTAGTTATTTAGTTATTTAGTTATTTAGTTATTTAGTTATTTAGTTATTTAGTTATTTAGTTATTTAGTTATTTAGTTATTTAGTTATTTAGTTATTTAGTTATTTAGTTATTTAGTTATTTAGTTATTTAGTTATTTAGTTATTTAGTTATTTAGTTATTTAGTTATTTAGTTATTTAGTTATTTAGTTATTTAGTTATTTAGTTATTTAGTTATTTAGTTATTTAGTTATTTAGTTATTTAGTTATTTAGTTATTTAGTTATTTAGTTATTTAGTTATTTAGTTATTTAGTTATTTAGTTATTTAGTTATTTAGTTATTTAGTTATTTAGTTATTTAGTTATTTAGTTATTTAGTTATTTAGTTATTTAGTTATTTAGTTATTTAGTTATTTAGTTATTTAGTTATTTAGTTATTTAGTTATTTAGTTATTTAGTTATTTAGTTATTTAGTTATTTAGTTATTTAGTTATTTAGTTATTTAGTTATTTAGTTATTTAGTTATTTAGTTATTTAGTTATTTAGTTATTTAGTTATTTAGTTATTTAGTTATTTAGTTATTTAGTTATTTAGTTATTTAGTTATTTAGTTATTTAGTTATTTAGTTATTTAGTTATTTAGTTATTTAGTTATTTAGTTATTTAGTTATTTAGTTATTTAGTTATTTAGTTATTTAGTTATTTAGTTATTTAGTTATTTAGTTATTTAGTTATTTAGTTATTTAGTTATTTAGTTATTTAGTTATTTAGTTATTTAGTTATTTAGTTATTTAGTTATTTAGTTATTTAGTTATTTAGTTATTTAGTTATTTAGTTATTTAGTTATTTAGTTATTTAGTTATTTAGTTATTTAGTTATTTAGTTATTTAGTTATTTAGTTATTTAGTTATTTAGTTATTTAGTTATTTAGTTATTTAGTTATTTAGTTATTTAGTTATTTAGTTATTTAGTTATTTAGTTATTTAGTTATTTAGTTATTTAGTTATTTAGTTATTTAGTTATTTAGTTATTTAGTTATTTAGTTATTTAGTTATTTAGTTATTTAGTTATTTAGTTATTTAGTTATTTAGTTATTTAGTTATTTAGTTATTTAGTTATTTAGTTATTTAGTTATTTAGTTATTTAGTTATTTAGTTATTTAGTTATTTAGTTATTTAGTTATTTAGTTATTTAGTTATTTAGTTATTTAGTTATTTAGTTATTTAGTTATTTAGTTATTTAGTTATTTAGTTATTTAGTTATTTAGTTATTTAGTTATTTAGTTATTTAGTTATTTAGTTATTTAGTTATTTAGTTATTTAGTTATTTAGTTATTTAGTTATTTAGTTATTTAGTTATTTAGTTATTTAGTTATTTAGTTATTTAGTTATTTAGTTATTTAGTTATTTAGTTATTTAGTTATTTAGTTATTTAGTTATTTAGTTATTTAGTTATTTAGTTATTTAGTTATTTAGTTATTTAGTTATTTAGTTATTTAGTTATTTAGTTATTTAGTTATTTAGTTATTTAGTTATTTAGTTATTTAGTTATTTAGTTATTTAGTTATTTAGTTATTTAGTTATTTAGTTATTTAGTTATTTAGTTATTTAGTTATTTAGTTATTTAGTTATTTAGTTATTTAGTTATTTAGTTATTTAGTTATTTAGTTATTTAGTTATTTAGTTATTTAGTTATTTAGTTATTTAGTTATTTAGTTATTTAGTTATTTAGTTATTTAGTTATTTAGTTATTTAGTTATTTAGTTATTTAGTTATTTAGTTATTTAGTTATTTAGTTATTTAGTTATTTAGTTATTTAGTTATTTAGTTATTTAGTTATTTAGTTATTTAGTTATTTAGTTATTTAGTTATTTAGTTATTTAGTTATTTAGTTATTTAGTTATTTAGTTATTTAGTTATTTAGTTATTTAGTTATTTAGTTATTTAGTTATTTAGTTATTTAGTTATTTAGTTATTTAGTTATTTAGTTATTTAGTTATTTAGTTATTTAGTTATTTAGTTATTTAGTTATTTAGTTATTTAGTTATTTAGTTATTTAGTTATTTAGTTATTTAGTTATTTAGTTATTTAGTTATTTAGTTATTTAGTTATTTAGTTATTTAGTTATTTAGTTATTTAGTTATTTAGTTATTTAGTTATTTAGTTATTTAGTTATTTAGTTATTTAGTTATTTAGTTATTTAGTTATTTAGTTATTTAGTTATTTAGTTATTTAGTTATTTAGTTATTTAGTTATTTAGTTATTTAGTTATTTAGTTATTTAGTTATTTAGTTATTTAGTTATTTAGTTATTTAGTTATTTAGTTATTTAGTTATTTAGTTATTTAGTTATTTAGTTATTTAGTTATTTAGTTATTTAGTTATTTAGTTATTTAGTTATTTAGTTATTTAGTTATTTAGTTATTTAGTTATTTAGTTATTTAGTTATTTAGTTATTTAGTTATTTAGTTATTTAGTTATTTAGTTATTTAGTTATTTAGTTATTTAGTTATTTAGTTATTTAGTTATTTAGTTATTTAGTTATTTAGTTATTTAGTTATTTAGTTATTTAGTTATTTAGTTATTTAGTTATTTAGTTATTTAGTTATTTAGTTATTTAGTTATTTAGTTATTTAGTTATTTAGTTATTTAGTTATTTAGTTATTTAGTTATTTAGTTATTTAGTTATTTAGTTATTTAGTTATTTAGTTATTTAGTTATTTAGTTATTTAGTTATTTAGTTATTTAGTTATTTAGTTATTTAGTTATTTAGTTATTTAGTTATTTAGTTATTTAGTTATTTAGTTATTTAGTTATTTAGTTATTTAGTTATTTAGTTATTTAGTTATTTAGTTATTTAGTTATTTAGTTATTTAGTTATTTAGTTATTTAGTTATTTAGTTATTTAGTTATTTAGTTATTTAGTTATTTAGTTATTTAGTTATTTAGTTATTTAGTTATTTAGTTATTTAGTTATTTAGTTATTTAGTTATTTAGTTATTTAGTTATTTAGTTATTTAGTTATTTAGTTATTTAGTTATTTAGTTATTTAGTTATTTAGTTATTTAGTTATTTAGTTATTTAGTTATTTAGTTATTTAGTTATTTAGTTATTTAGTTATTTAGTTATTTAGTTATTTAGTTATTTAGTTATTTAGTTATTTAGTTATTTAGTTATTTAGTTATTTAGTTATTTAGTTATTTAGTTATTTGTTATTTAGTTATTTAGTTATTTAGTTATTTAGTTATTTAGTTATTTAGTTATTTAGTTATTTAGTTATTTAGTTATTTAGTTATTTAGTTATTTAGTTATTTAGTTATTTAGTTATTTAGTTATTTAGTTATTTAGTTATTTAGTTATTTAGTTATTTAGTTATTTAGTTATTTAGTTATTTAGTTATTTAGTTATTTAGTTATTTAGTTATTTAGTTATTTAGTTATTTAGTTATTTAGTTATTTAGTTATTTAGTTATTTAGTTATTTAGTTATTTAGTTATTTAGTTATTTAGTTATTTAGTTATTTAGTTATTTAGTTATTTAGTTATTTAGTTATTTAGTTATTTAGTTATTTAGTTATTTAGTTATTTAGTTATTTAGTTATTTAGTTATTTAGTTATTTAGTTATTTAGTTATTTAGTTATTTAGTTATTTAGTTATTTAGTTATTTAGTTATTTAGTTATTTAGTTATTTAGTTATTTAGTTATTTAGTTATTTAGTTATTTAGTTATTTAGTTATTTAGTTATTTAGTTATTTAGTTATTTAGTTATTTAGTTATTTAGTTATTTAGTTATTTAGTTATTTAGTTATTTAGTTATTTAGTTATTTAGTTATTTAGTTATTTAGTTATTTAGTTATTTAGTTATTTAGTTATTTAGTTATTTAGTTATTTAGTTATTTAGTTATTTAGTTATTTAGTTATTTAGTTATTTAGTTATTTAGTTATTTAGTTATTTAGTTATTTAGTTATTTAGTTATTTAGTTATTTAGTTATTTAGTTATTTAGTTATTTAGTTATTTAGTTATTTAGTTATTTAGTTATTTAGTTATTTAGTTATTTAGTTATTTAGTTATTTAGTTATTTAGTTATTTAGTTATTTAGTTATTTAG
This sequence comes from Nebria salina, assembly GCA_944039245.1. Lineage (NCBI taxonomy): Eukaryota > Metazoa > Arthropoda > Insecta > Coleoptera > Carabidae > Nebria > Nebria salina. The sequence continues at coordinate 54,080 of CALUEK010000257.1, read as the reverse complement.
TTATTTAGTTATTTAGTTATTTAGTTATTTAGTTATTTAGTTATTTAGTTATTTAGTTATTTAGTTATTTAGTTATTTAGTTATTTAGTTATTTAGTTATTTAGTTATTTAGTTATTTAGTTATTTAGTTATTTAGTTATTTAGTTATTTAGTTATTTAGTTATTTAGTTATTTAGTTATTTAGTTATTTAGTTATTTAGTTATTTAGTTATTTAGTTATTTAGTTATTTAGTTATTTAGTTATTTAGTTATTTAGTTATTTAGTTATTTAGTTATTTAGTTATTTAGTTATTTAGTTATTTAGTTATTTAGTTATTTAGTTATTTAGTTATTTAGTTATTTAGTTATTTAGTTATTTAGTTATTTAGTTATTTAGTTATTTAGTTATTTAGTTATTTAGTTATTTAGTTATTTAGTTATTTAGTTATTTAGTTATTTAGTTATTTAGTTATTTAGTTATTTAGTTATTTAGTTATTTAGTTATTTAGTTATTTAGTTATTTAGTTATTTAGTTATTTAGTTATTTAGTTATTTAGTTATTTAGTTATTTAGTTATTTAGTTATTTAGTTATTTAGTTATTTAGTTATTTAGTTATTTAGTTATTTAGTTATTTAGTTATTTAGTTATTTAGTTATTTAGTTATTTAGTTATTTAGTTATTTAGTTATTTAGTTATTTAGTTATTTAGTTATTTAGTTATTTAGTTATTTAGTTATTTAGTTATTTAGTTATTTAGTTATTTAGTTATTTAGTTATTTAGTTATTTAGTTATTTAGTTATTTAGTTATTTAGTTATTTAGTTATTTAGTTATTTAGTTATTTAGTTATTTAGTTATTTAGTTATTTAGTTATTTAGTTATTTAGTTATTTAGTTATTTAGTTATTTAGTTATTTAGTTATTTAGTTATTTAGTTATTTAGTTATTTAGTTATTTAGTTATTTAGTTATTTAGTTATTTAGTTATTTAGTTATTTAGTTATTTAGTTATTTAGTTATTTAGTTATTTAGTTATTTAGTTATTTAGTTATTTAGTTATTTAGTTATTTAGTTATTTAGTTATTTAGTTATTTAGTTATTTAGTTATTTAGTTATTTAGTTATTTAGTTATTTAGTTATTTAGTTATTTAGTTATTTAGTTATTTAGTTATTTAGTTATTTAGTTATTTAGTTATTTAGTTATTTAGTTATTTAGTTATTTAGTTATTTAGTTATTTAGTTATTTAGTTATTTAGTTATTTAGTTATTTAGTTATTTAGTTATTTAGTTATTTAGTTATTTAGTTATTTAGTTATTTAGTTATTTAGTTATTTAGTTATTTAGTTATTTAGTTATTTAGTTATTTAGTTATTTAGTTATTTAGTTATTTAGTTATTTAGTTATTTAGTTATTTAGTTATTTAGTTATTTAGTTATTTAGTTATTTAGTTATTTAGTTATTTAGTTATTTAGTTATTTAGTTATTTAGTTATTTAGTTATTTAGTTATTTAGTTATTTAGTTATTTAGTTATTTAGTTATTTAGTTATTTAGTTATTTAGTTATTTAGTTATTTAGTTATTTAGTTATTTAGTTATTTAGTTATTTAGTTATTTAGTTATTTAGTTATTTAGTTATTTAGTTATTTAGTTATTTAGTTATTTAGTTATTTAGTTATTTAGTTATTTAGTTATTTAGTTATTTAGTTATTTAGTTATTTAGTTATTTAGTTATTTAGTTATTTAGTTATTTAGTTATTTAGTTATTTAGTTATTTAGTTATTTAGTTATTTAGTTATTTAGTTATTTAGTTATTTAGTTATTTAGTTATTTAGTTATTTAGTTATTTAGTTATTTAGTTATTTAGTTATTTAGTTATTTAGTTATTTAGTTATTTAGTTATTTAGTTATTTAGTTATTTAGTTATTTAGTTATTTAGTTATTTAGTTATTTAGTTATTTAGTTATTTAGTTATTTAGTTATTTAGTTATTTAGTTATTTAGTTATTTAGTTATTTAGTTATTTAGTTATTTAGTTATTTAGTTATTTAGTTATTTAGTTATTTAGTTATTTAGTTATTTAGTTATTTAGTTATTTAGTTATTTAGTTATTTAGTTATTTAGTTATTTAGTTATTTAGTTATTTAGTTATTTAGTTATTTAGTTATTTAGTTATTTAGTTATTTAGTTATTTAGTTATTTAGTTATTTAGTTATTTAGTTATTTAGTTATTTAGTTATTTAGTTATTTAGTTATTTAGTTATTTAGTTATTTAGTTATTTAGTTATTTAGTTATTTAGTTATTTAGTTATTTAGTTATTTAGTTATTTAGTTATTTAGTTATTTAGTTATTTAGTTATTTAGTTATTTAGTTATTTAGTTATTTAGTTATTTAGTTATTTAGTTATTTAGTTATTTAGTTATTTAGTTATTTAGTTATTTAGTTATTTAGTTATTTAGTTATTTAGTTATTTAGTTATTTAGTTATTTAGTTATTTAGTTATTTAGTTATTTAGTTATTTAGTTATTTAGTTATTTAGTTATTTAGTTTTAGTTATTTAGTTATTTAGTTATTTAGTTATTTAGTTATTTAGTTATTTAGTTATTTAGTTATTATTATTTAGTTATTTAGTTATTTAGTTATTTAGTTATTTAGTTATTTAGTTATTTAGTTATTTAGTTATTTAGTTATTTAGTTATTTAGTTATTTAGTTATTTAGTTATTTAGTTATTTAGTTATTTAGTTATTTAGTTATTTAGTTATTTAGTTATTTAGTTATTAGTTATTTAGTTATTTAGTTTATTTAGTTATTTAGTTATTTAGTTATTTAGTTATTTAGTTATTTAGTTATTTAGTTATTTAGTTATTTAGTTATTTAGTTATTTAGTTATTTAGTTATTTAGTTATTTAGTTATTTAGTTATTTAGTTATTTAGTTATTTAGTTATTTAGTTATTTAGTTATTTAGTATTTAGTTATTTAGTTATTTAGTTATATTAGTTATTTAGTTATTTAGTTATTTAGTTATTTAGTTATTTAGTTATTTAGTTATTTAGTTATTTAGTTATTTAGTTATTTAGTTATTTAGTTATTTAGTTATTTAGTTATTAGTTATTTAGTTATTTAGTTATTTAAGTTATTTAGTTATTTAGTTATTTAGTTATTTAGTTATTTAGTTATTTAGTTATTTAGTTATTTAGTTATTTAGTTATTTAGTTATTTAGTTATTTAGTTATTTAGTTATTTAGTTATTTAGTTATTTAGTTATTTATTTATTTAGTTATTTAGTTATTTAGTTATTTAGTTATTTAGTTATTTAGTTATTTAGTTATTTAGTTATTTAGTTATTTAGTTATTTAGTTATTTAGTTATTTAGTTATTTAGTTATTTAGTTATTTAGTTATTTAGTTATTTAGTTATTTAGTTATTTAGTTATTAGTTATTTAGTTATTAGTTATTTAGTTATTTAGTTATTTAGTTATTTAGTTATTTAGTTATTTAGTTATTTAGTTATTTAGTTATTTAGTTATTTAGTTATTTAGTTATTTAGTTATTTAGTTATTTAGTTATTTAGTTATTTAGTTATTTAGTTATTTAGTTATTTAGTTATTTAGTTATTTAGTTATTTAGTTATTTAGTTATTTAGTTATTTAGTTATTTAGTTATTTAGTTATTTAGTTATTTAGTTATTTAGTTATTTAGTTATTTAGTATTTAGTATTTAGTTATTTAGTTATTTAGTTATTTAGTTATTTAGTTATTTAGTTATTTTAGTTATTTAGTTATTTAGTTATTTAGTTATTTAGTTATTTAGTTATTTAGTTATTTAGTTATTTAGTTATTTAGTTATTTAGTTATTTAGTTATTTAGTTATTTAGTTATTTAGTTATTTAGTTATTTAGTTATTTAGTTATTTAGTTATTTAGTTATTTAGTTATTTAGTTATTTAGTTATTTAGTTATTTAGTTATTTAGTTATTTAGTTATTTAGTTATTTAGTTATTTAGTTATTAGTTATTTAGTTATTTAGTTATTTAGTTATTTAGTTATTTAGTTATTTAGTTATTTAGTTATTTAGTTATTTAGTTATTTAGTTATTTAGTTATTTAGTTATTTAGTTATTTAGTTATTTAGTTATTTAGTTATTTAGTTATTTAGTTATTTAGTTTATTTAGTTATTTAGTTATTTAGTTATTTAGTTATTTAGTTATTTAGTTATTTAGTTATTTAGTTATTTAGTATTTAGTTATTTAGTTATTTAGTTATTTAGTTATTTAGTTATTTAGTTATTTAGTTATTTAGTTATTTAGTTATTTAGTTATTTAGTTATTTAGTTATTTAGTTATTTAGTTATTTAGTTATTTAGTTATTTAGTTATTTAGTTATTTAGTTATTAGTTATTTAGTTATTTAGTTATTTAGTTATTTAGTATTTAGTTATTTAGTTATTTAGTTATTTAGTTATTTAGTTATTTAGTTATTTAGTTATTTAGTTATTTAGTTATTTAGTTATTTAGTTATTTAGTTATTTAGTTATTTAGTTATTTAGTTATTTAGTTATTTAGTTATTTAGTTATTTAGTTATTTAGTTATTTAGTTATTTAGTTATTTAGTTATTTAGTTATTTAGTTATTTAGTTATTTAGTTATTTAGTTATTTAGTTATTTAGTTATTTAGTTATTTAGTTATTTAGTTATTTAGTTATTTAGTTATTTTAGTATTAGTTTTAGTTATTTAGTTATTTAGTTATTTAGTTATTTAGTTATTTAGTTATTTAGTTATTTAGTTATTTAGTTATTTAGTTATTTAGTTATTTAGTTATTTAGTTATTTAGTTATTTAGTTATTTAGTTATTTAGTTATTTAGTTATTTAGTTATTTAGTTATTTAGTTATTTAGTTATTTAGTTATTTAGTTATTTAGTTATTTAGTTATTTAGTTATTTAGTTATTTAGTTATTTAGTTATTTAGTTATTTAGTTATTTAGTTATTTAGTTATTTAGTTATTTAGTTATTTAGTTATTTAGTTATTTAGTTATTTAGTTATTTAGTTATTTAGTTATTTAGTTATTTAGTTATTTAGTTATTAGTTATTTAGTTATTTAGTTATTTAGTTATTTATTATTTAGTTATTTAGTTATTTAGTTATTTAGTTATTTAGTTATTTAGTTATTTAGTTATTTAGTTATTTAGTTATTTAGTTATTTAGTTATTTAGTTATTTAGTTATTAGTTTTTAGTTTTAGTTATTTAGTTATTTAGTTATTTAGTTATTTAGTTATTTAGTTATTTAGTTATTTAGTTATTTAGTATTTAGTTATTTAGTTATTTAGTTATTTAGTTATTTAGTTATTTAGTTATTTAGTTATTTAGTTATTTAGTTATTTAGTTATTTAGTTATTTAGTTATTTAGTTATTTAGTTATTTAGTTATTTAGTTATTTAGTTATTTAGTTATTTAGTTATTTAGTTATTTAGTTATTTAGTTATTTAGTTATTTAGTTATTTAGTTATTTAGTTATTTAGTTATTTAGTTATTTAGTTATTTAGTTATTTAGTTATTTAGTTATTTAGTTATTTAGTTATTTAGTATTTAGTTATTTAGTTATTTAGTTATTTAGTTATTTAGTTATTTAGTTATTTAGTTATTTAGTTATTTAGTTATTTAGTTATTTAGTTATTTAGTTATTTAGTTATTTAGTTATTTAGTTATTTAGTTATTTAGTTATTAGTTATTTAGTTATTTAGTTATTTAGTTATTTAGTTATTAGTATTTAGTTATTTAGTTATTTAGTTATTTAGTTATTTAGTTATTTTGTTATTTATTATTTAGTTATTAGTTATTTAGTTATTTAGTTATTTAGTTATTTAGTTATTTAGTTATTTAGTTATTTAGTTATTTAGTTATTTAGTTATTTAGTTATTTAGTTATTTAGTTATTTAGTTATTTAGTTATTTAGTTATTTAGTTATTTAGTTATTTAGTTATTTAGTTATTTAGTTATTTAGTTATTTAGTTATTTAGTTTATTTAGTTATTTAGTTATTTAGTTATTTAGTTATTTAGTTATTTAGTTATTTAGTTATTTAGTTATTTAGTTATTTAGTTATTTAGTTATTTAGTTATTTAGTTATTTAGTTTTATTTAGTTATTTAGTTATTTAGTTATTTAGTTATTTAGTTTATTTAGTTAGTTTAGTTATTTAGATATTTAGTTATTTAGTTATTTAGTTATTTAGTTATTTAGTTATTTAGTTATTTAGTTATTTAGTTATTTAGTTATTTAGTTATTTAGTTATTTAGGTATTTTAGTATATTTAGTTATTTAGTTATTTAATTAGTTATTTAGTTATTTAGTTATTTAGTTATTTAGTTATTTAGTTATTTAGTTATTTAGTTATTAGTTATTTAGTTATTTAGTTATTTAGTTATTTAGTTATATTTAGTTATTTAGTTATTTAGTTATTTAGTTATTTAGCTTATTTAGTTATTTAGTTATTAGTTATTTAGTTATTTAGTTATTTAGTTATTTAGTTATTTAGTTATTTAGTTATTTAGATTATTTAGTTATTTAGTTATTTAGTTATTTAGTTATTTAGTTATTATTTAGTTATTTAGTTATTTAGTTATTAGTTATTTAGTTATTTAGTTATTTAGTTATTTAGTTATTTAGTTATTTAGTTATTTAGTTATTAGTTATTTAGTTATTTAGTTATTTAGTTATTTAGTTATATTAGTTATTTAGTTATTTAGTTATTTAGTTATTTAGTTATTTAGTTATTTAGTTATTTAGTTATTTAGTTATTTAGTTATTTAGTTATTTAGTTATTTATTTATTTAGTTATTTAGTTATTTAGTTATTTAGTTATTTAGTTATTTAGTTATTTAGTTATTTAGTTATTTAGTTGATTTAGTTATTTAGTTATTTAGTTATTTAGTTATTTAGTTATTTAGTTTGTTTAGGGTTATTTAGTTATTTAGTTATTTAGTTATTTAGTTATTTAGTTATTTAGTTATTTAGTTATTTAGGTTATTTAGTTATTTAGTTATTTAGTTATTTAGTTATTTAGTATTTAGTTATTTAGTTATTTAGTTATTTAGTTATTTAGTTATTTAGTTATTTAGTTATTTAGTTATTTAGTTATTTAGTTATTTAGTTATTTAGTTATTTAGTTATTTAGTTATTTAGTTATTTAGTTATTTAGTTATTTAGTTATTAGGTTTTTAGTTATTTAGTTATTTAGTTATTAGTTATTTATTTATTTAGTTATTTAGTTATTTAGTTATTTAGTTATTTAGTTATTTAGTTATTTAGTTATTTAGTTTTTATAGTTATTTAGTTATTTAGTTATTTAGTTATTTAGTTATTTAGTTATTTAGTTATTTAGTTATTTAGTTATTTAGTTATTTAGTTATTTAGTTATTTAGTTATTTAGTTATTTAGTTATTTAGTTATTTAGTTATTTAGTTATTTAGTTATTTAGTTATTTAGTTATTTAGTTATTTAGTTATTTAGTTATTTAGTTATTTAGTTATTTAGTTATTTAGTTATTTAGTTATTTAGTTATTTAGTTATTTAGTTATTTAGTTATTTAGTTATTTAGTTATTTAGTTATTTAGTTATTTAGTTATTTAGTTATTTAGTTATTTAGTTATTTAGTTATTTAGTTATTTAGTTATTTAGTTATTTAGTTATTTAGTTATTTAGTTATTTAGTTATTTAGTTATTTAGTTATTTAGTTATTTAGTTATTTAGTTATTTAGTTATTTAGTTATTTAGTTATTTAGTTATTTAGTTATTTAGTTATTTAGTTATTTAGTTATTTAGTTATTTAGTTATTTAGTTATTTAGTTATTTAGTTATTTAGTTATTTAGTTATTTAGTTATTTAGTTATTTAGTTATTTAGTTATTTAGTTATTTAGTTATTTAGTTATTTAGTTATTTAGTTATTTAGTTATTTAGTTATTTAGTTATTTAGTTATTTAGTTATTTAGTTATTTAGTTATTTAGTTATTTAGTTATTTAGTTATTTAGTTATTTAGTTATTTAGTTATTTAGTTATTTAGTTATTTAGTTATTTAGTTATTTAGTTATTTAGTTATTTAGTTATTTAGTTATTTAGTTATTTAGTTATTTAGTTATTTAGTTATTTAGTTATTTAGTTATTTAGTTATTTAGTTATTTAGTTATTTAGTTATTTAGTTATTTAGTTATTTAGTTATTTAGTTATTTAGTTATTTAGTTATTTAGTTATTTAGTTATTTAGTTATTTAGTTATTTAGTTATTTAGTTATTTAGTTATTTAGTTATTTAGTTATTTAGTTATTTAGTTATTTAGTTATTTAGTTATTTAGTTATTTAGTTATTTAGTTATTTAGTTATTTAGTTATTTAGTTATTTAGTTATTTAGTTATTTAGTTATTTAGTTATTTAGTTATTTAGTTATTTAGTTATTTAGTTATTTAGTTATTTAGTTATTTAGTTATTTAGTTATTTAGTTATTTAGTTATTTAGTTATTTAGTTATTTAGTTATTTAGTTATTTAGTTATTTAGTTATTTAGTTATTTAGTTATTTAGTTATTTAGTTATTTAGTTATTTAGTTATTTAGTTATTTAGTTATTTAGTTATTTAGTTATTTAGTTATTTAGTTATTTAGTTATTTAGTTATTTAGTTATTTAGTTATTTAGTTATTTAGTTATTTAGTTATTTAGTTATTTAGTTATTTAGTTATTTAGTTATTTAGTTATTTAGTTATTTAGTTATTTAGTTATTTAGTTATTTAGTTATTTAGTTATTTAGTTATTTAGTTATTTAGTTATTTAGTTATTTAGTTATTTAGTTATTTAGTTATTTAGTTATTTAGTTATTTAGTTATTTAGTTATTTAGTTATTTAGTTATTTAGTTATTTAGTTATTTAGTTATTTAGTTATTTAGTTATTTAGTTATTTAGTTATTTAGTTATTTAGTTATTTAGTTATTTAGTTATTTAGTTATTTAGTTATTTAGTTATTTAGTTATTTAGTTATTTAGTTATTTAGTTATTTAGTTATTTAGTTATTTAGTTATTTAGTTATTTAGTTATTTAGTTATTTAGTTATTTAGTTATTTAGTTATTTAGTTATTTAGTTATTTAGTTATTTAGTTATTTAGTTATTTAGTTATTTAGTTATTTAGTTATTTAGTTATTTAGTTATTTAGTTATTTAGTTATTTAGTTATTTAGTTATTTAGTTATTTAGTTATTTAGTTATTTAGTTATTTAGTTATTTAGTTATTTAGTTATTTAGTTATTTAGTTATTTAGTTATTTAGTTATTTAGTTATTTAGTTATTTAGTTATTTAGTTATTTAGTTATTTAGTTATTTAGTTATTTAGTTATTTAGTTATTTAGTTATTTAGTTATTTAGTTATTTAGTTATTTAGTTATTTAGTTATTTAGTTATTTAGTTATTTAGTTATTTAGTTATTTAGTTATTTAGTTATTTAGTTATTTAGTTATTTAGTTATTTAGTTATTTAGTTATTTAGTTATTTAGTTATTTAGTTATTTAGTTATTTAGTTATTTAGTTATTTAGTTATTTAGTTATTTAGTTATTTAGTTATTTAGTTATTTAGTTATTTAGTTATTTAGTTATTTAGTTATTTAGTTATTTAGTTATTTAGTTATTTAGTTATTTAGTTATTTAGTTATTTAGTTATTTAGTTATTTAGTTATTTAGTTATTTAGTTATTTAGTTATTTAGTTATTTAGTTATTTAGTTATTTAGTTATTTAGTTATTTAGTTATTTAGTTATTTAGTTATTTAGTTATTTAGTTATTTAGTTATTTAGTTATTTAGTTATTTAGTTATTTAGTTATTTAGTTATTTAGTTATTTAGTTATTTAGTTATTTAGTTATTTAGTTATTTAGTTATTTAGTTATTTAGTTATTTAGTTATTTAGTTATTTAGTTATTTAGTTATTTAGTTATTTAGTTATTTAGTTATTTAGTTATTTAGTTATTTAGTTATTTAGTTATTTAGTTATTTAGTTATTTAGTTATTTAGTTATTTAGTTATTTAGTTATTTAGTTATTTAGTTATTTAGTTATTTAGTTATTTAGTTATTTAGTTATTTAGTTATTTAGTTATTTAGTTATTTAGTTATTTAGTTATTTAGTTATTTAGTTATTTAGTTATTTAGTTATTTAGTTATTTAGTTATTTAGTTATTTAGTTATTTAGTTATTTAGTTATTTAGTTATTTAGTTATTTAGTTATTTAGTTATTTAGTTATTTAGTTATTTAGTTATTTAGTTATTTAGTTATTTAGTTATTTAGTTATTTAGTTATTTAGTTATTTAGTTATTTAGTTATTTAGTTATTTAGTTATTTAGTTATTTAGTTATTTAGTTATTTAGTTATTTAGTTATTTAGTTATTTAGTTATTTAGTTATTTAGTTATTTAGTTATTTAGTTATTTAGTTATTTAGTTATTTAGTTATTTAGTTATTTAGTTATTTAGTTATTTAGTTATTTAGTTATTTAGTTATTTAGTTATTTAGTTATTTAGTTATTTAGTTATTTAGTTATTTAGTTATTTAGTTATTTAGTTATTTAGTTATTTAGTTATTTAGTTATTTAGTTATTTAGTTATTTAGTTATTTAGTTATTTAGTTATTTAGTTATTTAGTTATTTAGTTATTTAGTTATTTAGTTATTTAGTTATTTAGTTATTTAGTTATTTAGTTATTTAGTTATTTAGTTATTTAGTTATTTAGTTATTTAGTTATTTAGTTATTTAGTTATTTAGTTATTTAGTTATTTAGTTATTTAGTTATTTAGTTATTTAGTTATTTAGTTATTTAGTTATTTAGTTATTTAGTTATTTAGTTATTTAGTTATTTAGTTATTTAGTTATTTAGTTATTTAGTTATTTAGTTATTTAGTTATTTAGTTATTTAGTTATTTAGTTATTTAGTTATTTAGTTATTTAGTTATTTAGTTATTTAGTTATTTAGTTATTTAGTTATTTAGTTATTTAGTTATTTAGTTATTTAGTTATTTAGTTATTTAGTTATTTAGTTATTTAGTTATTTAGTTATTTAGTTATTTAGTTATTTAGTTATTTAGTTATTTAGTTATTTAGTTATTTAGTTATTTAGTTATTTAGTTATTTAGTTATTTAGTTATTTAGTTATTTAGTTATTTAGTTATTTAGTTATTTAGTTATTTAGTTATTTAGTTATTTAGTTATTTAGTTATTTAGTTATTTAGTTATTTAGTTATTTAGTTATTTAGTTATTTAGTTATTTAGTTATTTAGTTATTTAGTTATTTAGTTATTTAGTTATTTAGTTATTTAGTTATTTAGTTATTTAGTTATTTAGTTATTTAGTTATTTAGTTATTTAGTTATTTAGTTATTTAGTTATTTAGTTATTTAGTTATTTAGTTATTTAGTTATTTAGTTATTTAGTTATTTAGTTATTTAGTTATTTAGTTATTTAGTTATTTAGTTATTTAGTTATTTAGTTATTTAGTTATTTAGTTATTTAGTTATTTAGTTATTTAGTTATTTAGTTATTTAGTTATTTAGTTATTTAGTTATTTAGTTATTTAGTTATTTAGTTATTTAGTTATTTAGTTATTTAGTTATTTAGTTATTTAGTTATTTAGTTATTTAGTTATTTAGTTATTTAGTTATTTAGTTATTTAGTTATTTAGTTATTTAGTTATTTAGTTATTTAGTTATTTAGTTATTTAGTTATTTAGTTATTTAGTTATTTAGTTATTTAGTTATTTAGTTATTTAGTTATTTAGTTATTTAGTTATTTAGTTATTTAGTTATTTAGTTATTTAGTTATTTAGTTATTTAGTTATTTAGTTATTTAGTTATTTAGTTATTTAGTTATTTAGTTATTTAGTTATTTAGTTATTTAGTTATTTAGTTATTTAGTTATTTAGTTATTTAGTTATTTAGTTATTTAGTTATTTAGTTATTTAGTTATTTAGTTATTTAGTTATTTAGTTATTTAGTTATTTAGTTATTTAGTTATTTAGTTATTTAGTTATTTAGTTATTTAGTTATTTAGTTATTTAGTTATTTAGTTATTTAGTTATTTAGTTATTTAGTTATTTAGTTATTTAGTTATTTAGTTATTTAGTTATTTAGTTATTTAGTTATTTAGTTATTTAGTTATTTAGTTATTTAGTTATTTAGTTATTTAGTTATTTAGTTATTTAGTTATTTAGTTATTTAGTTATTTAGTTATTTAGTTATTTAGTTATTTAGTTATTTAGTTATTTAGTTATTTAGTTATTTAGTTATTTAGTTATTTAGTTATTTAGTTATTTAGTTATTTAGTTATTTAGTTATTTAGTTATTTAGTTATTTAGTTATTTAGTTATTTAGTTATTTAGTTATTTAGTTATTTAGTTATTTAGTTATTTAGTTATTTAGTTATTTAGTTATTTAGTTATTTAGTTATTTAGTTATTTAGTTATTTAGTTATTTAGTTATTTAGTTATTTAGTTATTTAGTTATTTAGTTATTTAGTTATTTAGTTATTTAGTTATTTAGTTATTTAGTTATTTAGTTATTTAGTTATTTAGTTATTTAGTTATTTAGTTATTTAGTTATTTAGTTATTTAGTTATTTAGTTATTTAGTTATTTAGTTATTTAGTTATTTAGTTATTTAGTTATTTAGTTATTTAGTTATTTAGTTATTTAGTTATTTAGTTATTTAGTTATTTAGTTATTTAGTTATTTAGTTATTTAGTTATTTAGTTATTTAGTTATTTAGTTATTTAGTTATTTAGTTATTTAGTTATTTAGTTATTTAGTTATTTAGTTATTTAGTTATTTAGTTATTTAGTTATTTAGTTATTTAGTTATTTAGTTATTTAGTTATTTAGTTATTTAGTTATTTAGTTATTTAGTTATTTAGTTATTTAGTTATTTAGTTATTTAGTTATTTAGTTATTTAGTTATTTAGTTATTTAGTTATTTAGTTATTTAGTTATTTAGTTATTTAGTTATTTAGTTATTTAGTTATTTAGTTATTTAGTTATTTAGTTATTTAGTTATTTAGTTATTTAGTTATTTAGTTATTTAGTTATTTAGTTATTTAGTTATTTAGTTATTTAGTTATTTAGTTATTTAGTTATTTAGTTATTTAGTTATTTAGTTATTTAGTTATTTAGTTATTTAGTTATTTAGTTATTTAGTTATTTAGTTATTTAGTTATTTAGTTATTTAGTTATTTAGTTATTTAGTTATTTAGTTATTTAGTTATTTAGTTATTTAGTTATTTAGTTATTTAGTTATTTAGTTATTTAGTTATTTAGTTATTTAGTTATTTAGTTATTTAGTTATTTAGTTATTTAGTTATTTAGTTATTTAGTTATTTAGTTATTTAGTTATTTAGTTATTTAGTTATTTAGTTATTTAGTTATTTAGTTATTTAGTTATTTAGTTATTTAGTTATTTAGTTATTTAGTTATTTAGTTATTTAGTTATTTAGTTATTTAGTTATTTAGTTATTTAGTTATTTAGTTATTTAGTTATTTAGTTATTTAGTTATTTAGTTATTTAGTTATTTAGTTATTTAGTTATTTAGTTATTTAGTTATTTAGTTATTTAGTTATTTAGTTATTTAGTTATTTAGTTATTTAGTTATTTAGTTATTTAGTTATTTAGTTATTTAGTTATTTAGTTATTTAGTTATTTAGTTATTTAGTTATTTAGTTATTTAGTTATTTAGTTATTTAGTTATTTAGTTATTTAGTTATTTAGTTATTTAGTTATTTAGTTATTTAGTTATTTAGTTATTTAGTTATTTAGTTATTTAGTTATTTAGTTATTTAGTTATTTAGTTATTTAGTTATTTAGTTATTTAGTTATTTAGTTATTTAGTTATTTAGTTATTTAGTTATTTAGTTATTTAGTTATTTAGTTATTTAGTTATTTAGTTATTTAGTTATTTAGTTATTTAGTTATTTAGTTATTTAGTTATTTAGTTATTTAGTTATTTAGTTATTTAGTTATTTAGTTATTTAGTTATTTAGTTATTTAGTTATTTAGTTATTTAGTTATTTAGTTATTTAGTTATTTAGTTATTTAGTTATTTAGTTATTTAGTTATTTAGTTATTTAGTTATTTAGTTATTTAGTTATTTAGTTATTTAGTTATTTAGTTATTTAGTTATTTAGTTATTTAGTTATTTAGTTATTTAGTTATTTAGTTATTTAGTTATTTAGTTATTTAGTTATTTAGTTATTTAGTTATTTAGTTATTTAGTTATTTAGTTATTTAGTTATTTAGTTATTTAGTTATTTAGTTATTTAGTTATTTAGTTATTTAGTTATTTAGTTATTTAGTTATTTAGTTATTTAGTTATTTAGTTATTTAGTTATTTAGTTATTTAGTTATTTAGTTATTTAGTTATTTAGTTATTTAGTTATTTAGTTATTTAGTTATTTAGTTATTTAGTTATTTAGTTATTTAGTTATTTAGTTATTTAGTTATTTAGTTATTTAGTTATTTAGTTATTTAGTTATTTAGTTATTTAGTTATTTAGTTATTTAGTTATTTAGTTATTTAGTTATTTAGTTATTTAGTTATTTAGTTATTTAGTTATTTAGTTATTTAGTTATTTAGTTATTTAGTTATTTAGTTATTTAGTTATTTAGTTATTTAGTTATTTAGTTATTTAGTTATTTAGTTATTTAGTTATTTAGTTATTTAGTTATTTAGTTATTTAGTTATTTAGTTATTTAGTTATTTAGTTATTTAGTTATTTAGTTATTTAGTTATTTAGTTATTTAGTTATTTAGTTATTTAGTTATTTAGTTATTTAGTTATTTAGTTATTTAGTTATTTAGTTATTTAGTTATTTAGTTATTTAGTTATTTAGTTATTTAGTTATTTAGTTATTTAGTTATTTAGTTATTTAGTTATTTAGTTATTTAGTTATTTAGTTATTTAGTTATTTAGTTATTTAGTTATTTAGTTATTTAGTTATTTAGTTATTTAGTTATTTAGTTATTTAGTTATTTAGTTATTTAGTTATTTAGTTATTTAGTTATTTAGTTATTTAGTTATTTAGTTATTTAGTTATTTAGTTATTTAGTTATTTAGTTATTTAGTTATTTAGTTATTTAGTTATTTAGTTATTTAGTTATTTAGTTATTTAGTTATTTAGTTATTTAGTTATTTAGTTATTTAGTTATTTAGTTATTTAGTTATTTAGTTATTTAGTTATTTAGTTATTTAGTTATTTAGTTATTTAGTTATTTAGTTATTTAGTTATTTAGTTATTTAGTTATTTAGTTATTTAGTTATTTAGTTATTTAGTTATTTAGTTATTTAGTTATTTAGTTATTTAGTTATTTAGTTATTTAGTTATTTAGTTATTTAGTTATTTAGTTATTTAGTTATTTAGTTATTTAGTTATTTAGTTATTTAGTTATTTAGTTATTTAGTTATTTAGTTATTTAGTTATTTAGTTATTTAGTTATTTAGTTATTTAGTTATTTAGTTATTTAGTTATTTAGTTATTTAGTTATTTAGTTATTTAGTTATTTAGTTATTTAGTTATTTAGTTATTTAGTTATTTAGTTATTTAGTTATTTAGTTATTTAGTTATTTAGTTATTTAGTTATTTAGTTATTTAGTTATTTAGTTATTTAGTTATTTAGTTATTTAGTTATTTAGTTATTTAGTTATTTAGTTATTTAGTTATTTAGTTATTTAGTTATTTAGTTATTTAGTTATTTAGTTATTTAGTTATTTAGTTATTTAGTTATTTAGTTATTTAGTTATTTAGTTATTTAGTTATTTAGTTATTTAGTTATTTAGTTATTTAGTTATTTAGTTATTTAGTTATTTAGTTATTTAGTTATTTAGTTATTTAGTTATTTAGTTATTTAGTTATTTAGTTATTTAGTTATTTAGTTATTTAGTTATTTAGTTATTTAGTTATTTAGTTATTTAGTTATTTAGTTATTTAGTTATTTAGTTATTTAGTTATTTAGTTATTTAGTTATTTAGTTATTTAGTTATTTAGTTATTTAGTTATTTAGTTATTTAGTTATTTAGTTATTTAGTTATTTAGTTATTTAGTTATTTAGTTATTTAGTTATTTAGTTATTTAGTTATTTAGTTATTTAGTTATTTAGTTATTTAGTTATTTAGTTATTTAGTTATTTAGTTATTTAGTTATTTAGTTATTTAGTTATTTAGTTATTTAGTTATTTAGTTATTTAGTTATTTAGTTATTTAGTTATTTAGTTATTTAGTTATTTAGTTATTTAGTTATTTAGTTATTTAGTTATTTAGTTATTTAGTTATTTAGTTATTTAGTTATTTAGTTATTTAGTTATTTAGTTATTTAGTTATTTAGTTATTTAGTTATTTAGTTATTTAGTTATTTAGTTATTTAGTTATTTAGTTATTTAGTTATTTAGTTATTTAGTTATTTAGTTATTTAGTTATTTAGTTATTTAGTTATTTAGTTATTTAGTTATTTAGTTATTTAGTTATTTAGTTATTTAGTTATTTAGTTATTTAGTTATTTAGTTATTTAGTTATTTAGTTATTTAGTTATTTAGTTATTTAGTTATTTAGTTATTTAGTTATTTAGTTATTTAGTTATTTAGTTATTTAGTTATTTAGTTATTTAGTTATTTAGTTATTTAGTTATTTAGTTATTTAGTTATTTAGTTATTTAGTTATTTAGTTATTTAGTTATTTAGTTATTTAGTTATTTAGTTATTTAGTTATTTAGTTATTTAGTTATTTAGTTATTTAGTTATTTAGTTATTTAGTTATTTAGTTATTTAGTTATTTAGTTATTTAGTTATTTAGTTATTTAGTTATTTAGTTATTTAGTTATTTAGTTATTTAGTTATTTAGTTATTTAGTTATTTAGTTATTTAGTTATTTAGTTATTTAGTTATTTAGTTATTTAGTTATTTAGTTATTTAGTTATTTAGTTATTTAGTTATTTAGTTATTTAGTTATTTAGTTATTTAGTTATTTAGTTATTTAGTTATTTAGTTATTTAGTTATTTAGTTATTTAGTTATTTAGTTATTTAGTTATTTAGTTATTTAGTTATTTAGTTATTTAGTTATTTAGTTATTTAGTTATTTAGTTATTTAGTTATTTAGTTATTTAGTTATTTAGTTATTTAGTTATTTAGTTATTTAGTTATTTAGTTATTTAGTTATTTAGTTATTTAGTTATTTAGTTATTTAGTTATTTAGTTATTTAGTTATTTAGTTATTTAGTTATTTAGTTATTTAGTTATTTAGTTATTTAGTTATTTAGTTATTTAGTTATTTAGTTATTTAGTTATTTAGTTATTTAGTTATTTAGTTATTTAGTTATTTAGTTATTTAGTTATTTAGTTATTTAGTTATTTAGTTATTTAGTTATTTAGTTATTTAGTTATTTAGTTATTTAGTTATTTAGTTATTTAGTTATTTAGTTATTTAGTTATTTAGTTATTTAGTTATTTAGTTATTTAGTTATTTAGTTATTTAGTTATTTAGTTATTTAGTTATTTAGTTATTTAGTTATTTAGTTATTTAGTTATTTAGTTATTTAGTTATTTAGTTATTTAGTTATTTAGTTATTTAGTTATTTAGTTATTTAGTTATTTAGTTATTTAGTTATTTAGTTATTTAGTTATTTAGTTATTTAGTTATTTAGTTATTTAGTTATTTAGTTATTTAGTTATTTAGTTATTTAGTTATTTAGTTATTTAGTTATTTAGTTATTTAGTTATTTAGTTATTTAGTTATTTAGTTATTTAGTTATTTAGTATTTAGTTATTTAGTTATTTAGTTATTTAGTTATTTAGTTATTTATTTAGTTATTTAGTTATTTAGTTATTTATTTAGTTATTTAGTTATTTAGTTATTTAGTTATTTAGTTATTTAGTATTTAGTTATTTAGTTATTTAGTTATTTAGTTATTTAGTTATTTAGTTATTTAGTTATTTAGTTTTTAGTTATTTAGTTATTTTAGTTATTTAGTTATTTAGTTATTTAGTTATTTAGTTATTTAGTTATTTAGTTATTTAGTTATTTAGTTATTTAGTTATTTAGTTATTTAGTTATTTAGTTATTTAGTTATTTAGTTATTTAGTTATTTAGTTATTTAGTTATTAGTTATTTATTTAGTTATTTAGTTATTTAGTTATTTAGTTATTTAGTTATTTAGTTATTTAGTTATTTAGTTATTTAGTTATTTAGTTATTTAGTTATTTAGTTATTTAGTTATTTAGTTATTTAGTTATTTAGTTATTTGTTATTTAGTTATTTAGTTATTTAGTTATTTAGTTATTTAGTTATTTAGTTATTTAGTTATTTAGTTATTTAGTTATTTAGTTATTTAGTTATTTAGTTATTTAGTTATTTAGTTATTTAGTTATTTAGTTATTTAGTTATTTAGTTATTTAGTTATTTAGTTATTTAGTTATTTAGTTATTTAGTTATTAGTTATTTAGTGTATTTAGTTATTTAGTTATTTAGTTAGTTTAGTTAGTTTAGTTATTTAGTTATTTAGTTATTTAGTTATTAGTTATTTAGTTATTTAGTTATTTAGTTATTTAGTTATTTAGTTATTTAGTTATTTAGTTATTTAGTTATTTAGTTATTTAGTTATTTAGTTATTTTAGTTATTTAGTTATTTAGTTATTTAGTTATTTAGTTATTTAGTTATTTAGTTATTTAGTTATTTAGTTATTTAGTTATTTAGTTATTTAGTTATTTAGTTATTAGTTATTTAGTTATTTAGTTATTTAGTTATTTAGTTATTTAGTTATTTAGTTATTTAGTTATTTAGTTATTTAGTTATTTAGTTATTTAGTTATTTAGTTATTTAGTTATTTAGTTATTTAGTTATTTAGTTATTTAGTTATTTAGTTATTTAGTTATTTAGTTATTTAGTTATTATTTAGTTATTTAGTTATTTAGTTATTTAGTTATTTAGTTATTTAGTTATTTAGTTATTTAGTTATTTAGTTATTTAGTTATTTAGTTATTTAGTTATTTAGTTATTTAGTTATTTAGTTATTTTAGTTATTTAGTTATTTAGTTATTTAGTTATTTAGTTATTTAGTTATTTAGTTTTTAGTTATTTAGTTATTAGTTATTTAGTTATTTGTTATTTAGTTATTTAGTTATTTAGTTATTAGTTATTTAGTTATTTAGTTATTTAGTTATTTAGTTATTTAGTTATTTAGTTATTTAGTTATTTAGTTATTTAGTTATTTAGTTATTTAGTTTATTTAGTTATTTAGTTATTTAGTTATTTAGTTATTTTTAGGTTTATTTAGTTATTTAGTTATTTAGTTATTTAGTTATTTAGTTATTTAGTTATTTAGTTATTTAGTTATTTAGTTATTTAGTTATTTAGTTATTTAGTTATTTAGTTATTTAGTTATTTAGTTATTTAGTTATTTAGTTATTTAGTTATTTAGTTATTTAGTTATTTAGTTATTTAGTTATTTAGTTATTTAGTTATTTAGTTATTTAGTTATTTAGTTATTTATGTATTTAGTTATTTAGTTATTTAGTTATTTAGTTATTTAGTTATTAGTTATTTAGTTATTTAGTTATTTAGTTATTTAGTTATTTAGTTATTTAGTTAATTAGTTATTTAGTTATTTATTTATTTAGTTATTTAGTTATTTAGTTATTTAGTTATTTTAGTTATTTAGTTATTTTTATTTAGTTATTTAGTTATTTAGTTATTTAGTATTTAGTTATTTAGTTATTTAGTTATTTAGTTATTTAGTTATTTAGTTATTTAGTTTTTTAGTTATTTAGTTATTTAGTTATTTAGTTATTTAGTTATGTTGTTATTTAGTTATTTAGTTATTTATTATTTAGTTATTTAGTTATTTAGTTATTTTGTTTTTTAGTTATTTAGTTTTGTAGTTATTTAGTTATTTAGTTATTTAGTTGTTTGTTTATTAGTTATTTAGTTATTTAGTATTTAGGTTATTTAGTTATTTAGTTAATTTAGTTATTTAGTATTTTGTTATGTTATTTTTATTTAGTTATTTTGTTATTTAGTTATTTAGTTTTTAGTTATTTAGTTTTTGGTTAGTTATTTAGTTATTTAGTTATTTAGTTATTTAGTTATTTAGTTATTTAGTTATTTAGTTATTTAGTTATTTAGTTATTTAGTTATTTAGTTATTTAGTTATTTAGTTATTTAGTTATTTAGTTATTTAGTTATTTAGTTATTTAGTTATTTAGTTATTTAGTTATTTAGTTATTTAGTTATTTAGTTATTTAGTTATTTAGTTATTTAGTTATTTAGTTTATTTTAGTTTATTTAGTTATTTTAGTTATTTAGTTATTTAGTTATTTAGTTATTTAGTTATTTAGTTATTTAGTTATTTAGTTATTTAGTTATTTAGTTATTTAGTTATTTAGTTATTTAGTTTTTAGTTATTTAGTTATTTAGTTATTTGTTATTTTAGTTATTTAGTTATTTAGTTATTTAGTTATTTAGTTTATTTAGTTATTTAGTTATTTAGTTATTTAGTTATTTTGTTATTTAGTTATTTAGTTATTTAGTTATTTAGTTATTTAGTTATTTAGTTATTTAGTTATTTAGTTATTTTTTTATTTAGTTATTTAGTTATTTAGTTATTTAGTTATTTAGTTATTTTAGTTATTTTGTTTTAGTTATTTAGTTATTTAGTTATTTAGTTATTTAGTTATTTAGTTATTTAGTTATTTAGTTATTGTTTAGTTTTTATTTAGTTATTTAGTTATTTAGTTATTTAGTTATTTAGTTATTTAGTTATTTAGTTATTTAGTTATTTAGTTATTTAGTTATTTAGTTATTTAGTTATTTGTTATTTAGTTATTTAGTTATTTAGTTATTTAGTTATTTAGTTATTTAGTTATTTAGTTATTTAGTTATTTAGTTATTTAGTTATTTAGTTATTTAGTTATTTAGTTATTTAGTTATTTAGTTATTTAGTTATTTAGTTATTTAGTTATTTAGTTATTTAGTTATTTAGTTATTTAGTTATTTAGTTATTTAGTTTATTATTTAGTTATTTAGTTATTTAGTTATTTAGTTATTTAGTTATTTAGTTATTTAGTTATTTAGTTATTTAGTTATTTAGTTATTTAGTTATTTAGTTATTTAGTTATTTAGTTATTTAGTTATTTAGTTATTTAGTTATTTAGTTATTTAGTTATTTAGTTATTTAGTTATTTAGTTATTTAGTTATTAGTTATTTAGTTATTTAGTTATTTAGTTATTTAGTTATTTAGTTATTTAGTTATTTAGTTATTTAGTTATTTAGTTATTTAGTTATTTAGTTATTTAGTTATTGTTTAGTTATTTAGTTATTTAGTTATTTAGTTATTTAGTTATTTAGTTAGTTTAGTTAGTTATTTAGTTATTTAGTTATTTAGTTATTTAGTTATTTAGTTATTTAGTTATTTAGTTATTTAGTTATTTAGTTATTTAGTTTAGTTTTTAGTTTATTTTAGTTATTTAGTTATTTAGTTATTTAGTTATTTAGTTATTTAGTTATTTAGTTATTTAGTTATTTAGTTATTTAGTTATTTAGTTATTTAGTTATTTAGTTATTTAGTTATTTAGTTATTTAGTTATTTAGTTATTTAGTTATTTTGTTATTTAGTTATTTAGTTATTTAGTTATTTAGTTATTTAGTTATTTAGTTATTTAGTTATTTAGTTATTTAGTTATTTAGTTATTTAGTTATTTAGTTATTTAGTTATTTAGTTATTTAGTTATTTAGTTATTTAGTTATTTATTTTTTTATTATTTAGTTATTTAGTTATTTAGTTATTTAGTTATTTAGTTATTTAGTTATTTAGTTATTTAGTTATTTAGTTATTTAGTTATTTAGTTATTTAGTTATTTAGTTATTTAGTTATTTAGTTATTTTAGTTATTTAG
Organism: Nebria salina; assembly: GCA_944039245.1. NCBI lineage: Eukaryota > Metazoa > Arthropoda > Insecta > Coleoptera > Carabidae > Nebria > Nebria salina. Next base: position 32,169 of record CALUEK010000257.1, on the reverse strand, counting down.
TTATTTAGTTATTTAGTTATTTAGTTATTTAGTTATTTAGTTATTTAGTTATTTAGTTATTTAGTTATTTAGTTATTTAGTTATTTAGTTATTTAGTTATTTAGTTTATTTTAGTTATTTAGTTATTTAGTTATTTAGTTATTTAGTTATTTAGTTTTTTAGTTATTTAGTTATTTAGTTATTTAGTTATTTAGTTATTTAGTTATTTAGTTATTTAGTTATTTAGTTATTTAGTTATTTAGTTATTTAGTTATTTAGTTATTTAGTTATTTAGTTATTTAGTTATTTAGTTATTTAGTTATTTAGTTATTTAGTTATTTAGTTATTTAGTTATTTAGTTATTTAGTTATTTAGTTATTTAGTTATTTAGTTATTTAGTTATTTAGTTATTTAGTTATTTAGTTATTTAGTTATTTAGTTATTTATTTAGTTATTTAGTTATTTAGTTATTTAGTTATTTAGTTATTTAGTTATTTAGTTATTTAGTTATTTAGTTATTTAGTTATTTAGTTATTTAGTTATTTAGTTATTTAGTTATTTAGTTATTTAGTTATTTAGTTATTTAGTTATTTAGTTATTTAGTTATTTAGTTATTTAGTTATTTAGTTATTTAGTTATTTAGTTATTTAGTTATTTAGTTATTTAGTTATTTAGTTATTTAGTTATTTAGTTATTTAGTTATTTAGTTATTTAGTTATTTAGTTATTTAGTTATTTAGTTATTTAGTTATTTAGTTATTTAGTTATTTAGTTATTTAGTTATTTAGTTATTTAGTTATTTAGTTATTTAGTTATTTAGTTATTTAGTTATTTAGTTATTTAGTTATTTAGTTATTTAGTTATTTAGTTATTTAGTTATTTAGTTATTTAGTTATTTAGTTATTTAGTTATTTAGTTATTTAGTTATTTAGTTATTTAGTTATTTAGTTATTTAGTTATTTAGTTATTTAGTTATTTAGTTATTTAGTTATTTAGTTATTTAGTTATTTAGTTATTTAGTTATTTAGTTATTTAGTTATTTAGTTATTTAGTTATTTAGTTATTTAGTTATTTAGTTATTTAGTTATTTAGTTATTTAGTTATTTAGTTATTTAGTTATTTAGTTATTTAGTTATTTAGTTATTTAGTTATTTAGTTATTTAGTTATTTAGTTATTTAGTTATTTAGTTATTTAGTTATTTAGTTATTTAGTTATTTAGTTATTTAGTTATTTAGTTATTTAGTTATTTAGTTATTTAGTTATTTAGTTATTTAGTTATTTAGTTATTTAGTTATTTAGTTATTTAGTTATTTAGTTATTTAGTTATTTAGTTATTTAGTTATTTAGTTATTTAGTTATTTAGTTATTTAGTTATTTAGTTATTTAGTTATTTAGTTATTTAGTTATTTAGTTATTTAGTTATTTAGTTATTTAGTTATTTAGTTATTTAGTTATTTAGTTATTTAGTTATTTAGTTATTTAGTTATTTAGTTATTTAGTTATTTAGTTATTTAGTTATTTAGTTATTTAGTTATTTAGTTATTTAGTTATTTAGTTATTTAGTTATTTAGTTATTTAGTTATTTAGTTATTTAGTTATTTAGTTATTTAGTTATTTAGTTATTTAGTTATTTAGTTATTTAGTTATTTAGTTATTTAGTTATTTAGTTATTTAGTTATTTAGTTATTTAGTTATTTAGTTATTTAGTTATTTAGTTATTTAGTTATTTAGTTATTTAGTTATTTAGTTATTTAGTTATTTAGTTATTTAGTTATTTAGTTATTTAGTTATTTAGTTATTTAGTTATTTAGTTATTTAGTTATTTAGTTATTTAGTTATTTAGTTATTTAGTTATTTAGTTATTTAGTTATTTAGTTATTTAGTTATTTAGTTATTTAGTTATTTAGTTATTTAGTTATTTAGTTATTTAGTTATTTAGTTATTTAGTTATTTAGTTATTTAGTTATTTAGTTATTTAGTTATTTAGTTATTTAGTTATTTAGTTATTTAGTTATTTAGTTATTTAGTTATTTAGTTATTTAGTTATTTAGTTATTTAGTTATTTAGTTATTTAGTTATTTAGTTATTTAGTTATTTAGTTATTTAGTTATTTAGTTATTTAGTTATTTAGTTATTTAGTTATTTAGTTATTTAGTTATTTAGTTATTTAGTTATTTAGTTATTTAGTTATTTAGTTATTTAGTTATTTAGTTATTTAGTTATTTAGTTATTTAGTTATTTAGTTATTTAGTTATTTAGTTATTTAGTTATTTAGTTATTTAGTTATTTAGTTATTTAGTTATTTAGTTATTTAGTTATTTAGTTATTTAGTTATTTAGTTATTTAGTTATTTAGTTATTTAGTTATTTAGTTATTTAGTTATTTAGTTATTTAGTTATTTAGTTATTTAGTTATTTAGTTATTTAGTTATTTAGTTATTTAGTTATTTAGTTATTTAGTTATTTAGTTATTTAGTTATTTAGTTATTTAGTTATTTAGTTATTTAGTTATTTAGTTATTTAGTTATTTAGTTATTTAGTTATTTAGTTATTTAGTTATTTAGTTATTTAGTTATTTAGTTATTTAGTTATTTAGTTATTTAGTTATTTAGTTATTTAGTTATTTAGTTATTTAGTTATTTAGTTATTTAGTTATTTAGTTATTTAGTTATTTAGTTATTTAGTTATTTAGTTATTTAGTTATTTAGTTATTTAGTTATTTAGTTATTTAGTTATTTAGTTATTTAGTTATTTAGTTATTTAGTTATTTAGTTATTTAGTTATTTAGTTATTTAGTTATTTAGTTATTTAGTTATTTAGTTATTTAGTTATTTAGTTATTTAGTTATTTAGTTATTTAGTTATTTAGTTATTTAGTTATTTAGTTATTTAGTTATTTAGTTATTTAGTTATTTAGTTATTTAGTTATTTAGTTATTTAGTTATTTAGTTATTTAGTTATTTAGTTATTTAGTTATTTAGTTATTTAGTTATTTAGTTATTTAGTTATTTAGTTATTTAGTTATTTAGTTATTTAGTTATTTAGTTATTTAGTTATTTAGTTATTTAGTTATTTAGTTATTTAGTTATTTAGTTATTTAGTTATTTAGTTATTTAGTTATTTAGTTATTTAGTTATTTAGTTATTTAGTTATTTAGTTATTTAGTTATTTAGTTATTTAGTTATTTAGTTATTTAGTTATTTAGTTATTTAGTTATTTAGTTATTTAGTTATTTAGTTATTTAGTTATTTAGTTATTTAGTTATTTAGTTATTTAGTTATTTAGTTATTTAGTTATTTAGTTATTTAGTTATTTAGTTATTTAGTTATTTAGTTATTTAGTTATTTAGTTATTTAGTTATTTAGTTATTTAGTTATTTAGTTATTTAGTTATTTAGTTATTTAGTTATTTAGTTATTTAGTTATTTAGTTATTTAGTTATTTAGTTATTTAGTTATTTAGTTATTTAGTTATTTAGTTATTTAGTTATTTAGTTATTTAGTTATTTAGTTATTTAGTTATTTAGTTATTTAGTTATTTAGTTATTTAGTTATTTAGTTATTTAGTTATTTAGTTATTTAGTTATTTAGTTATTTAGTTATTTAGTTATTTAGTTATTTAGTTATTTAGTTATTTAGTTATTTAGTTATTTAGTTATTTAGTTATTTAGTTATTTAGTTATTTAGTTATTTAGTTATTTAGTTATTTAGTTATTTAGTTATTTAGTTATTTAGTTATTTAGTTATTTAGTTATTTAGTTATTTAGTTATTTAGTTATTTAGTTATTTAGTTATTTAGTTATTTAGTTATTTAGTTATTTAGTTATTTAGTTATTTAGTTATTTAGTTATTTAGTTATTTAGTTATTTAGTTATTTAGTTATTTAGTTATTTAGTTATTTAGTTATTTAGTTATTTAGTTATTTAGTTATTTAGTTATTTAGTTATTTAGTTATTTAGTTATTTAGTTATTTAGTTATTTAGTTATTTAGTTATTTAGTTATTTAGTTATTTAGTTATTTAGTTATTTAGTTATTTAGTTATTTAGTTATTTAGTTATTTAGTTATTTAGTTATTTAGTTATTTAGTTATTTAGTTATTTAGTTATTTAGTTATTTAGTTATTTAGTTATTTAGTTATTTAGTTATTTAGTTATTTAGTTATTTAGTTATTTAGTTATTTAGTTATTTAGTTATTTAGTTATTTAGTTATTTAGTTATTTAGTTATTTAGTTATTTAGTTATTTAGTTATTTAGTTATTTAGTTATTTAGTTATTTAGTTATTTAGTTATTTAGTTATTTAGTTATTTAGTTATTTAGTTATTTAGTTATTTAGTTATTTAGTTATTTAGTTATTTAGTTATTTAGTTATTTAGTTATTTAGTTATTTAGTTATTTAGTTATTTAGTTATTTAGTTATTTAGTTATTTAGTTATTTAGTTATTTAGTTATTTAGTTATTTAGTTATTTAGTTATTTAGTTATTTAGTTATTTAGTTATTTAGTTATTTAGTTATTTAGTTATTTAGTTATTTAGTTATTTAGTTATTTAGTTATTTAGTTATTTAGTTATTTAGTTATTTAGTTATTTAGTTATTTAGTTATTTAGTTATTTAGTTATTTAGTTATTTAGTTATTTAGTTATTTAGTTATTTAGTTATTTAGTTATTTAGTTATTTAGTTATTTAGTTATTTAGTTATTTAGTTATTTAGTTATTTAGTTATTTAGTTATTTAGTTATTTAGTTATTTAGTTATTTAGTTATTTAGTTATTTAGTTATTTAGTTATTTAGTTATTTAGTTATTTAGTTATTTAGTTATTTAGTTATTTAGTTATTTAGTTATTTAGTTATTTAGTTATTTAGTTATTTAGTTATTTAGTTATTTAGTTATTTAGTTATTTAGTTATTTAGTTATTTAGTTATTTAGTTATTTAGTTATTTAGTTATTTAGTTATTTAGTTATTTAGTTATTTAGTTATGTTAGTTATTTAGTTGTTATTTAGTTATTTAGTTATTTAGTTATTTAGTTATTTAGTTATTTAGTTATTTAGTTAGTTTAGTTATTTAGTTATTTAGTTATTTAGTTATTTAGTTATTTATGTTATTTAGTTATTTAGTTATTTAGTTATTTAGTTATTTAGTTATTTAGTTATTTAGTTATTTAGTTATTTAGTTATTTAGTTATTTAGTTATTTAGTTATTTAGTTATTTAGTTATTTAGTTATTTAGTTATTTAGTTATTTAGTTATTTAGTTATTTAGTTATTTAGTTATTTAGTTATTTAGTTATTTAGTTATTTAGTTATTTAGTTATTTAGTTATTTAGTTATTTAGTTATTTAGTTATTTAGTTATTTAGTTATTTAGTTATTTAGTTATTTAGTTATTTAGTTATTTAGTTATTTAGTTATTTAGTTATTTAGTTATTTAGTTATTTAGTTATTTAGTTATTTAGTTATTTAGTTATTTAGTTATTTAGTTATTTAGTTATTTAGTTATTTAGTTATTTAGTTATTTAGTTATTTAGTTATTTAGTTATTTAGTTATTTAGTTATTTAGTTATTTAGTTATTTAGTTATTTAGTTATTTAGTTATTTAGTTATTTAGTTATTTAGTTATTTAGTTATTTAGTTATTTAGTTATTTAGTTATTTAGTTATTTAGTTATTTAGTTATTTAGTTATTTAGTTATTTAGTTATTTAGTTATTTAGTTATTTAGTTATTTAGTTATTTAGTTATTTAGTTATTTAGTTATTTAGTTATTTAGTTATTTAGTTATTTAGTTATTTAGTTATTTAGTTATTTAGTTATTTAGTTATTTAGTTATTTAGTTATTTAGTTATTTAGTTATTTAGTTATTTAGTTATTTAGTTATTTAGTTATTTAGTTATTTAGTTATTTAGTTATTTAGTTATTTAGTTATTTAGTTATTTAGTTATTTAGTTATTTAGTTATTTAGTTATTTAGTTATTTAGTTATTTAGTTATTTAGTTATTTAGTTATTTAGTTATTTAGTTATTTAGTTATTTAGTTATTTAGTTATTTAGTTATTTAGTTATTTAGTTATTTAGTTATTTAGTTATTTAGTTATTTAGTTATTTAGTTATTTAGTTATTTAGTTATTTAGTTATTTAGTTATTTAGTTATTTAGTTATTTAGTTATTTAGTTATTTAGTTATTTAGTTATTTAGTTATTTAGTTATTTAGTTATTTAGTTATTTAGTTATTTAGTTATTTAGTTATTTAGTTATTTAGTTATTTAGTTATTTAGTTATTTAGTTATTTAGTTATTTAGTTATTTAGTTATTTAGTTATTTAGTTATTTAGTTATTTAGTTATTTAGTTATTTAGTTATTTAGTTATTTAGTTATTTAGTTATTTAGTTATTTAGTTATTTAGTTATTTAGTTATTTAGTTATTTAGTTATTTAGTTATTTAGTTATTTAGTTATTTAGTTATTTAGTTATTTAGTTATTTAGTTATTTAGTTATTTAGTTATTTAGTTATTTAGTTATTTAGTTATTTAGTTATTTAGTTATTTAGTTATTTAGTTATTTAGTTATTTAGTTATTTAGTTATTTAGTTATTTAGTTATTTAGTTATTTAGTTATTTAGTTATTTAGTTATTTAGTTATTTAGTTATTTAGTTATTTAGTTATTTAGTTATTTAGTTATTTAGTTATTTAGTTATTTAGTTATTTAGTTATTTAGTTATTTAGTTATTTAGTTATTTAGTTATTTAGTTATTTAGTTATTTAGTTATTTAGTTATTTAGTTATTTAGTTATTTAGTTATTTAGTTATTTAGTTATTTAGTTATTTAGTTATTTAGTTATTTAGTTATTTAGTTATTTAGTTATTTAGTTATTTAGTTATTTAGTTATTTAGTTATTTAGTTATTTAGTTATTTAGTTATTTAGTTATTTAGTTATTTAGTTATTTAGTTATTTAGTTATTTAGTTATTTAGTTATTTAGTTATTTAGTTATTTAGTTATTTAGTTATTTAGTTATTTAGTTATTTAGTTATTTAGTTATTTAGTTATTTAGTTATTTAGTTATTTAGTTATTTAGTTATTTAGTTATTTAGTTATTTAGTTATTTAGTTATTTAGTTATTTAGTTATTTAGTTATTTAGTTATTTAGTTATTTAGTTATTTAGTTATTTAGTTATTTAGTTATTTAGTTATTTAGTTATTTAGTTATTTAGTTATTTAGTTATTTAGTTATTTAGTTATTTAGTTATTTAGTTATTTAGTTATTTAGTTATTTAGTTATTTAGTTATTTAGTTATTTAGTTATTTAGTTATTTAGTTATTTAGTTATTTAGTTATTTAGTTATTTAGTTATTTAGTTATTTAGTTATTTAGTTATTTAGTTATTTAGTTATTTAGTTATTTAGTTATTTAGTTATTTAGTTATTTAGTTATTTAGTTATTTAGTTATTTAGTTATTTAGTTATTTAGTTATTTAGTTATTTAGTTATTTAGTTATTTAGTTATTTAGTTATTTAGTTATTTAGTTATTTAGTTATTTAGTTATTTAGTTATTTAGTTATTTAGTTATTTAGTTATTTAGTTATTTAGTTATTTAGTTATTTAGTTATTTAGTTATTTAGTTATTTAGTTATTTAGTTATTTAGTTATTTAGTTATTTAGTTATTTAGTTATTTAGTTATTTAGTTATTTAGTTATTTAGTTATTTAGTTATTTAGTTATTTAGTTATTTAGTTATTTAGTTATTTAGTTATTTAGTTATTTAGTTATTTAGTTATTTAGTTATTTAGTTATTTAGTTATTTAGTTATTTAGTTATTTAGTTATTTAGTTATTTAGTTATTTAGTTATTTAGTTATTTAGTTATTTAGTTATTTAGTTATTTAGTTATTTGTTATTTAGTTATTTAGTTATTTAGTTATTTAGTTATTTAGTTATTTAGTTATTTAGTTATTTAGTTATTTAGTTATTTAGTTATTTAGTTATTTAGTTATTTAGTTATTTAGTTATTTAGTTATTTAGTTATTTAGTTATTTAGTTAATTAGTTATTTAGTTATTTAGTTATTTAGTTATTTAGTTATTTAGTTATTTAGTTATTTAGTTATTTAGTTATTTAGTTATTTAGTTATTTAGTTATTTAGTTATTTAGTTATTTAGTTATTTAGTTATTTAGTTATTTAGTTATTTAGTTATTTAGTTATTTAGTTATTTAGTTATTTAGTTATTTAGTTATTTAGTTATTTAGTTATTTAGTTATTTAGTTATTTAGTTATTTAGTTATTTAGTTATTTAGTTATTTAGTTATTTAGTTATTTAGTTATTTAGTTATTTAGTTATTTAGTTATTTAGTTATTTAGTTATTTAGTTATTTAGTTATTTAGTTATTTAGTTATTTAGTTATTTAGTTATTTAGTTATTTAGTTATTTAGTTATTTAGTTATTTAGTTATTTAGTTATTTAGTTATTTAGTTATTTAGTTATTTAGTTATTTAGTTATTTAGTTATTTAGTTATTTAGTTATTTAGTTATTTAGTTATTTAGTTATTTAGTTATTTAGTTATTTAGTTATTTAGTTATTTAGTTATTTAGTTATTTAGTTATTTAGTTATTTAGTTATTTAGTTATTTAGTTATTTAGTTATTTAGTTATTTAGTTATTTAGTTATTTAGTTATTTAGTTATTTAGTTATTTAGTTATTTAGTTATTTAGTTATTTAGTTATTTAGTTATTTAGTTATTTAGTTATTTAGTTATTTAGTTATTTAGTTATTTAGTTATTTAGTTATTTAGTTATTTAGTTATTTAGTTATTTAGTTATTTAGTTATTTAGTTATTTAGTTATTTAGTTATTTAGTTATTTAGTTATTTAGTTATTTAGTTATTTAGTTATTTAGTTATTTAGTTATTTAGTTATTTAGTTATTTAGTTATTTAGTTATTTAGTTATTTAGTTATTTAGTTATTTAGTTATTTAGTTATTTAGTTATTTAGTTATTTAGTTATTTAGTTATTTAGTTATTTAGTTATTTAGTTATTTAGTTATTTAGTTATTTAGTTATTTAGTTATTTAGTTATTTAGTTATTTAGTTATTTAGTTATTTAGTTATTTAGTTATTTAGTTATTTAGTTATTTAGTTATTTAGTTATTTAGTTATTTAGTTATTTAGTTATTTAGTTATTTAGTTATTTAGTTATTTAGTTATTTAGTTATTTAGTTATTTAGTTATTTAGTTATTTAGTTATTTAGTTATTTAGTTATTTAGTTATTTAGTTATTTAGTTATTTAGTTATTTAGTTATTTAGTTATTTAGTTATTTAGTTATTTAGTTATTTAGTTATTTAGTTATTTAGTTATTTAGTTATTTAGTTATTTAGTTATTTAGTTATTTAGTTATTTAGTTATTTAGTTATTTAGTTATTTAGTTATTTAGTTATTTAGTTATTTAGTTATTTAGTTATTTAGTTATTTAGTTATTTAGTTATTTAGTTATTTAGTTATTTAGTTATTTAGTTATTTAGTTATTTAGTTATTTAGTTATTTAGTTATTTAGTTATTTAGTTATTTAGTTATTTAGTTATTTAGTTATTTAGTTATTTAGTTATTTAGTTATTTAGTTATTTAGTTATTTAGTTATTTAGTTATTTAGTTATTTAGTTATTTAGTTATTTAGTTATTTAGTTATTTAGTTATTTAGTTATTTAGTTATTTAGTTATTTAGTTATTTAGTTATTTAGTTATTTAGTTATTTAGTTATTTAGTTATTTAGTTATTTAGTTATTTAGTTATTTAGTTATTTAGTTATTTAGTTATTTAGTTATTTAGTTATTTAGTTATTTAGTTATTTAGTTATTTAGTTATTTAGTTATTTAGTTATTTAGTTATTTAGTTATTTAGTTATTTAGTTATTTAGTTATTTAGTTATTTAGTTATTTAGTTATTTAGTTATTTAGTTATTTAGTTATTTAGTTATTTAGTTATTTAGTTATTTAGTTATTTAGTTATTTAGTTATTTAGTTATTTAGTTATTTAGTTATTTAGTTATTTAGTTATTTAGTTATTTAGTTATTTAGTTATTTAGTTATTTAGTTATTTAGTTATTTAGTTATTTAGTTATTTAGTTATTTAGTTATTTAGTTATTTAGTTATTTAGTTATTTAGTTATTTAGTTATTTAGTTATTTAGTTATTTAGTTATTTAGTTATTTAGTTATTTAGTTATTTAGTTATTTAGTTATTTAGTTATTTAGTTATTTAGTTATTTAGTTATTTAGTTATTTAGTTATTTAGTTATTTAGTTATTTAGTTATTTAGTTATTTAGTTATTTAGTTATTTAGTTATTTAGTTATTTAGTTATTTAGTTATTTAGTTATTTAGTTATTTAGTTATTTAGTTATTTAGTTATTTAGTTATTTAGTTATTTAGTTATTTAGTTATTTAGTTATTTAGTTATTTAGTTATTTAGTTATTTAGTTATTTAGTTATTTAGTTATTTAGTTATTTAGTTATTTAGTTATTTAGTTATTTAGTTATTTAGTTATTTAGTTATTTAGTTATTTAGTTATTTAGTTATTTAGTTATTTAGTTATTTAGTTATTTAGTTATTTAGTTATTTAGTTATTTAGTTATTTAGTTATTTAGTTATTTAGTTATTTAGTTATTTAGTTATTTAGTTATTTAGTTATTTAGTTATTTAGTTATTTAGTTATTTAGTTATTTAGTTATTTAGTTATTTAGTTATTTAGTTATTTAGTTATTTAGTTATTTAGTTATTTAGTTATTTAGTTATTTAGTTATTTAGTTATTTAGTTATTTAGTTATTTAGTTATTTAGTTATTTAGTTATTTAGTTATTTAGTTATTTAGTTATTTAGTTATTTAGTTATTTAGTTATTTAGTTATTTAGTTATTTAGTTATTTAGTTATTTAGTTATTTAGTTATTTAGTTATTTAGTTATTTAGTTATTTAGTTATTTAGTTATTTAGTTATTTAGTTATTTAGTTATTTAGTTATTTAGTTATTTAGTTATTTAGTTATTTAGTTATTTAGTTATTTAGTTATTTAGTTATTTAGTTATTTAGTTATTTAGTTATTTAGTTATTTAGTTATTTAGTTATTTAGTTATTTAGTTATTTAGTTATTTAGTTATTTAGTTATTTAGTTATTTAGTTATTTAGTTATTTAGTTATTTAGTTATTTAGTTATTTAGTTATTTAGTTATTTAGTTATTTAGTTATTTAGTTATTTAGTTATTTAGTTATTTAGTTATTTAGTTATTTAGTTATTTAGTTATTTAGTTATTTAGTTATTTAGTTATTTAGTTATTTAGTTATTTAGTTATTTAGTTATTTAGTTATTTAGTTATTTAGTTATTTAGTTATTTAGTTATTTAGTTATTTAGTTATTTAGTTATTTAGTTATTTAGTTATTTAGTTATTTAGTTATTTAGTTATTTAGTTATTTAGTTATTTAGTTATTTAGTTATTTAGTTATTTAGTTATTTAGTTATTTAGTTATTTAGTTATTTAGTTATTTAGTTATTTAGTTATTTAGTTATTTAGTTATTTAGTTATTTAGTTATTTAGTTATTTAGTTATTTAGTTATTTAGTTATTTAGTTATTTAGTTATTTAGTTATTTAGTTATTTAGTTATTTAGTTATTTAGTTATTTAGTTATTTAGTTATTTAGTTATTTAGTTATTTAGTTATTTAGTTATTTAGTTATTTAGTTATTTAGTTATTTAGTTATTTAGTTATTTAGTTATTTAGTTATTTAGTTATTTAGTTATTTAGTTATTTAGTTATTTAGTTATTTAGTTATTTAGTTATTTAGTTATTTAGTTATTTAGTTATTTAGTTATTTAGTTATTTAGTTATTTAGTTATTTAGTTATTTAGTTATTTAGTTATTTAGTTATTTAGTTATTTAGTTATTTAGTTATTTAGTTATTTAGTTATTTAGTTATTTAGTTATTTAGTTATTTAGTTATTTAGTTATTTAGTTATTTAGTTATTTAGTTATTTAGTTATTTAGTTATTTAGTTATTTAGTTATTTAGTTATTTAGTTATTTAGTTATTTAGTTATTTAGTTATTTAGTTATTTAGTTATTTAGTTATTTAGTTATTTAGTTATTTAGTTATTTAGTTATTTAGTTATTTAGTTATTTAGTTATTTAGTTATTTAGTTATTTAGTTATTTAGTTATTTAGTTATTTAGTTATTTAGTTATTTAGTTATTTAGTTATTTAGTTATTTAGTTATTTAGTTATTTAGTTATTTAGTTATTTAGTTATTTAGTTATTTAGTTATTTAGTTATTTAGTTATTTAGTTATTTAGTTATTTAGTTATTTAGTTATTTAGTTATTTAGTTATTTAGTTATTTAGTTATTTAGTTATTTAGTTATTTAGTTATTTAGTTATTTAGTTATTTAGTTATTTAGTTATTTAGTTATTTAGTTATTTAGTTATTTAGTTATTTAGTTATTTAGTTATTTAGTTATTTAGTTATTTAGTTATTTAGTTATTTAGTTATTTAGTTATTTAGTTATTTAGTTATTTAGTTATTTAGTTATTTAGTTATTTAGTTATTTAGTTATTTAGTTATTTAGTTATTTAGTTATTTAGTTATTTAGTTATTTAGTTATTTAGTTATTTAGTTATTTAGTTATTTAGTTATTTAGTTATTTAGTTATTTAGTTATTTAGTTATTTAGTTATTTAGTTATTTAGTTATTTAGTTATTTAGTTATTTAGTTATTTAGTTATTTAGTTATTTAGTTATTTAGTTATTTAGTTATTTAGTTATTTAGTTATTTAGTTATTTAGTTATTTAGTTATTTAGTTATTTAGTTATTTAGTTATTTAGTTATTTAGTTATTTAGTTATTTAGTTATTTAGTTATTTAGTTATTTAGTTATTTAGTTATTTAGTTATTTAGTTATTTAGTTATTTAGTTATTTAGTTATTTAGTTATTTAGTTATTTAGTTATTTAGTTATTTAGTTATTTAGTTATTTAGTTATTTAGTTATTTAGTTATTTAGTTATTTAGTTATTTAGTTATTTAGTTATTTAGTTATTTAGTTATTTAGTTATTTAGTTATTTAGTTATTTAGTTATTTAGTTATTTAGTTATTTAGTTATTTAGTTATTTAGTTATTTAGTTATTTAGTTATTTAGTTATTTAGTTATTTAGTTATTTAGTTATTTAGTTATTTAGTTATTTAGTTATTTAGTTATTTAGTTATTTAGTTATTTAGTTATTTAGTTATTTAGTTATTTAGTTATTTAGTTATTTAGTTATTTAGTTATTTAGTTATTTAGTTATTTAGTTATTTAGTTATTTAGTTATTTAGTTATTTAGTTATTTAGTTATTTAGTTATTTAGTTATTTAGTTATTTAGTTATTTAGTTATTTAGTTATTTAGTTATTTAGTTATTTAGTTATTTAGTTATTTAGTTATTTAGTTATTTAGTTATTTAGTTATTTAGTTATTTAGTTATTTAGTTATTTAGTTATTTAGTTATTTAGTTATTTAGTTATTTAGTTATTTAGTTATTTAGTTATTTAGTTATTTAGTTATTTAGTTATTTAGTTATTTAGTTATTTAGTTATTTAGTTATTTAGTTATTTAGTTATTTAGTTATTTAGTTATTTAGTTATTTAGTTATTTAGTTATTTAGTTATTTAGTTATTTAGTTATTTAGTTATTTAGTTATTTAGTTATTTAGTTATTTAGTTATTTAGTTATTTAGTTATTTAGTTATTTAGTTATTTAGTTATTTAGTTATTTAGTTATTTAGTTATTTAGTTATTTAGTTATTTAGTTATTTAGTTATTTAGTTATTTAGTTATTTAGTTATTTAGTTATTTAGTTATTTAGTTATTTAGTTATTTAGTTATTTAGTTATTTAGTTATTTAGTTATTTAGTTATTTAGTTATTTAGTTATTTAGTTATTTAGTTATTTAGTTATTTAGTTATTTAGTTATTTAGTTATTTAGTTATTTAGTTATTTAGTTATTTAGTTATTTAGTTATTTAGTTATTTAGTTATTTAGTTATTTAGTTATTTAGTTATTTAGTTATTTAGTTATTTAGTTATTTAGTTATTTAGTTATTTAGTTATTTAGTTATTTAGTTATTTAGTTATTTAGTTATTTAGTTATTTAGTTATTTAGTTATTTAGTTATTTAGTTATTTAGTTATTTAGTTATTTAGTTATTTAGTTATTTAGTTATTTAGTTATTTAGTTATTTAGTTATTTAGTTATTTAGTTATTTAGTTATTTAGTTATTTAGTTATTTAGTTATTTAGTTATTTAGTTATTTAGTTATTTAGTTTAGTTTTAGTTATTTAGTTATTTAGTTATTTAGTTATTTAGTTATTTAGTTATTTAGTTATTTAGTTATTTAGTTATTTATTATTAGTTATTTAGTTTATTTTAGTTATTTAGTTATTTAGTTATTTAGTTATTTAGTTATTTAGTTATTTAGTTATTTAGTTATTTATTATTTAGTTATTTAGTTATTTTAGTTTTAGTTTTAGTTATTTAGTTATTTAGTTATTTAGTTATTTAGTTATTTAGTTATTTAGTTATTTAGTTATTTAGTTATTTAGTTATTTATTTATTTAGTTATTTAGTTATTTAGTTATTTAGTTATTTAGTTATTTAGTTATTTAGTTATTTAGTTATTTAGTTATTTATTTATTTAGTTATTAGTTATTTAGTTATTTAGTTATTTAGTTATTTAGTTATTTAGTTATTTAGTTATTTAGTTATTTAGTTATTTAGTTATTTACTAAATTTTTAGTTTACTTATTTAGTCTAATTAGTTTATAGTTACTTAGTTACTTAGATTACTTATTATTTAGTTATTAGTATTTAGTTATTAAGTTATTCTATTTAACTAAATAACTAAATAACTTAAATAACTAAATTAACTAAATAACTAAATAACTAAATAACTAAATAACTAAATAACTAAATAACTAAATAACTAATAACTAAATAACTAAATAACTAAATAACTAAATAACTAAATAACTAAATAACTAAATAACTAAATAACTAAATAACTAAATAACTAAATAACTAAATAACTAAATAACTAAATAACTAAATAACTAAATAACTAAATAACTAAATAACTAAATAACTAAATAACTAAATAACTAAATAACTAAATAACTAAATAACTAAATAACTAAATAACTAAATAACTAAATAACTAAATAACTAAATAACTAAATAACTAAATAACTAAATAACTAAATAACTAAATAACTAAATAACTAAATAACTAAATAACTAAATAACTAAATAACTAAATAACTAAATAACTAAATAACTAAATAACTAAATAACTAAATAACTAAATAACTAAATAACTAAATAACTAAATAACTAAATAACTAAATAACTAAATAACTAAATAACTAAATAACTAAATAACTAAATAACTAAATAACTAAATAACTAAATAACTAAATAACTAAATAACTAAATAACTAAATAACTAAATAACTAAATAACTAAATAACTAAATAACTAAATAACTAAATAACTAAATAACTAAATAACTAAATAACTAAATAACTAAATAACTAAATAACTAAATAACTAAATAACTAAATAACTAAATAACTAAATAACTAAATAACTAAATAACTAAATAACTAAATAACTAAATAACTAAATAACTAAATAACTAAATAACTAAATAACTAAATAACTAAATAACTAAATAACTAAATAACTAAATAACTAAATAACTAAATAACTAAATAACTAAATAACTAAATAACTAAATAACTAAATAACTAAATAACTAAATAACTAAATAACTAAATAACTAAATAACTAAATAACTAAATAACTAAATAACTAAATAACTAAATAACTAAATAACTAAATAACTAAATAACTAAATAACTAAATAACTAAATAACTAAATAACTAAATAACTAAATAACTAAATAACTAAATAACTAAATAACTAAATAACTAAATAACTAAATAACTAAATAACTAAATAACTAAATAACTAAATAACTAAATAACTAAATAACTAAATAACTAAATAACTAAATAACTAAATAACTAAATAACTAAATAACTAAATAACTAAATAACTAAATAACTAAATAACTAAATAACTAAATAACTAAATAACTAAATAACTAAATAACTAAATAACTAAATAACTAAATAACTAAATAACTAAATAACTAAATAACTAAATAACTAAATAACTAAATAACTAAATAACTAAATAACTAAATAACTAAATAACTAAATAACTAAATAACTAAATAACTAAATAACTAAATAACTAAATAACTAAATAACTAAATAACTAAATAACTAAATAACTAAATAACTAAATAACTAAATAACTAAATAACTAAATAACTAAATAACTAAATAACTAAATAACTAAATAACTAAATAACTAAATAACTAAATATAACTAAAGTAACTAAATAACTAAATAACTAAATAACTAAATAACTAAATAACTAAATAACTAAATAACTAAATAACTAAATAACTAAATAACTAAATAACTAAATAACTAAATAACTAAATAACTAAATAACTAAATAACTAAATAACTAAATAACTAAATAACTAAATAACTAAATAACTAAATAACTAAATAACTAAATAACTAAATAACTAAATAACTAAATAACTAAATAACTAAATAACTAAATAACTAAATAACTAAATAACTAAATAACTAAATAACTAAATAACTAAATAACTAAATAACTAAATAACTAAATAACTAAATAACTAAATAACTAAATAACTAAATAACTAAATAACTAAATAACTAAATAACTAAATAACTAAATAACTAAATAACTAAATAACTAAATAACTAAATAACTAAATAACTAAATAACTAAATAACTAAATAACTAAATAACTAAATAACTAAATAACTAAATAACTAAATAACTAAATAACTAAATAACTAAATAACTAAATAACTAAATAACTAAATAACTAAATAACTAAATAACTAAATAACTAAATAACTAAATAACTAAATAACTAAATAACTAAATAACTAAATAACTAAATAACTAAATAACTAAATAACTAAATAACTAAATAACTAAATAACTAAATAACTAAATAACTAAATAACTAAATAACTAAATAACTAAATAACTAAATAACTAAATAACTAAATAACTAAATAACTAAATAACTAAATAACTAAATAACTAAATAACTAAATAACTAAATAACTAAATAACTAAATAACTAAATAACTAAATAACTAAATAACTAAATAACTAAATAACTAAATAACTAAATAACTAAATAACTAAATAACTAAATAACTAAATAACTAAATAACTAAATAACTAAATAACTAAATAACTAAATAACTAAATAACTAAATAACTAAATAACTAAATAACTAAATAACTAAATAACTAAATAACTAAATAACTAAATAACTAAATAACTAAATAACTAAATAACTAAATAACTAAATAACTAAATAACTAAATAACTAAATAACTAAATAACTAAATAACTAAATAACTAAATAACTAAATAACTAAATAACTAAATAACTAAATAACTAAATAACTAAATAACTAAATAACTAAATAACTAAATAACTAAATAACTAAATAACTAAATAACTAAATAACTAAATAACTAAATAACTAAATAACTAAATAACTAAATAACTAAATAACTAAATAACTAAATAACTAAATAACTAAATAACTAAATAACTAAATAACTAAATAACTAAATAACTAAATAACTAAATAACTAAATAACTAAATAACTAAATAACTAAATAACTAAATAACTAAATAACTAAATAACTAAATAACTAAATAACTAAATAACTAAATAACTAAATAACTAAATAACTAAATAACTAAATAACTAAATAACTAAATAACTAAATAACTAAATAACTAAATAACTAAATAACTAAATAACTAAATAACTAAATAACTAAATAACTAAATAACTAAATAACTAAATAACTAAATAACTAAATAACTAAATAACTAAATAACTAAATAACTAAATAACTAAATAACTAAATAACTAAATAACTAAATAACTAAATAACTAAATAACTAAATAACTAAATAACTAAATAACTAAATAACTAAATAACTAAATAACTAAATAACTAAATAACTAAATAACTAAATAACTAAATAACTAAATAACTAAATAACTAAATAACTAAATAACTAAATAACTAAATAACTAAATAACTAAATAACTAAATAACTAAATAACTAAATAACTAAATAACTAAATAACTAAATAACTAAATAACTAAATAACTAAATAACTAAATAACTAAATAACTAAATAACTAAATAACTAAATAACTAAATAACTAAATAACTAAATAACTAAATAACTAAATAACTAAATAACTAAATAACTAAATAACTAAATAACTAAATAACTAAATAACTAAATAACTAAATAACTAAATAACTAAATAACTAAATAACTAAATAACTAAATAACTAAATAACTAAATAACTAAATAACTAAATAACTAAATAACTAAATAACTAAATAACTAAATAACTAAATAACTAAATAACTAAATAACTAAATAACTAAATAACTAAATAACTAAATAACTAAATAACTAAATAACTAAATAACTAAATAACTAAATAACTAAATAACTAAATAACTAAATAACTAAATAACTAAATAACTAAATAACTAAATAACTAAATAACTAAATAACTAAATAACTAAATAACTAAATAACTAAATAACTAAATAACTAAATAACTAAATAACTAAATAACTAAATAACTAAATAACTAAATAACTAAATAACTAAATAACTAAATAACTAAATAACTAAATAACTAAATAACTAAATAACTAAATAACTAAATAACTAAATAACTAAATAACTAAATAACTAAATAACTAAATAACTAAATAACTAAATAACTAAATAACTAAATAACTAAATAACTAAATAACTAAATAACTAAATAACTAAATAACTAAATAACTAAATAACTAAATAACTAAATAACTAAATAACTAAATAACTAAATAACTAAATAACTAAATAACTAAATAACTAAATAACTAAATAACTAAATAACTAAATAACTAAATAACTAAATAACTAAATAACTAAATAACTAAATAACTAAATAACTAAATAACTAAATAACTAAATAACTAAATAACTAAATAACTAAATAACTAAATAACTAAATAACTAAATAACTAAATAACTAAATAACTAAATAACTAAATAACTAAATAACTAAATAACTAAATAACTAAATAACTAAATAACTAAATAACTAAATAACTAAATAACTAAATAACTAAATAACTAAATAACTAAATAACTAAATAACTAAATAACTAAATAACTAAATAACTAAATAACTAAATAACTAAATAACTAAATAACTAAATAACTAAATAACTAAATAACTAAATAACTAAATAACTAAATAACTAAATAACTAAATAACTAAATAACTAAATAACTAAATAACTAAATAACTAAATAACTAAATAACTAAATAACTAAATAACTAAATAACTAAATAACTAAATAACTAAATAACTAAATAACTAAATAACTAAATAACTAAATAACTAAATAACTAAATAACTAAATAACTAAATAACTAAATAACTAAATAACTAAATAACTAAATAACTAAATAACTAAATAACTAAATAACTAAATAACTAAATAACTAAATAACTAAATAACTAAATAACTAAATAACTAAATAACTAAATAACTAAATAACTAAATAACTAAATAACTAAATAACTAAATAACTAAATAACTAAATAACTAAATAACTAAATAACTAAATAACTAAATAACTAAATAACTAAATAACTAAATAACTAAATAACTAAATAACTAAATAACTAAATAACTAAATAACTAAATAACTAAATAACTAAATAACTAAATAACTAAATAACTAAATAACTAAATAACTAAATAACTAAATAACTAAATAACTAAATAACTAAATAACTAAATAACTAAATAACTAAATAACTAAATAACTAAATAACTAAATAACTAAATAACTAAATAACTAAATAACTAAATAACTAAATAACTAAATAACTAAATAACTAAATAACTAAATAACTAAATAACTAAATAACTAAATAACTAAATAACTAAATAACTAAATAACTAAATAACTAAATAACTAAATAACTAAATAACTAAATAACTAAATAACTAAATAACTAAATAACTAAATAACTAAATAACTAAATAACTAAATAACTAAATAACTAAATAACTAAATAACTAAATAACTAAATAACTAAATAACTAAATAACTAAATAACTAAATAACTAAATAACTAAATAACTAAATAACTAAATAACTAAATAACTAAATAACTAAATAACTAAATAACTAAATAACTAAATAACTAAATAACTAAATAACTAAATAACTAAATAACTAAATAACTAAATAACTAAATAACTAAATAACTAAATAACTAAATAACTAAATAACTAAATAACTAAATAACTAAATAACTAAATAACTAAATAACTAAATAACTAAATAACTAAATAACTAAATAACTAAATAACTAAATAACTAAATAACTAAATAACTAAATAACTAAATAACTAAATAACTAAATAACTAAATAACTAAATAACTAAATAACTAAATAACTAAATAACTAAATAACTAAATAACTAAATAACTAAATAACTAAATAACTAAATAACTAAATAACTAAATAACTAAATAACTAAATAACTAAATAACTAAATAACTAAATAACTAAATAACTAAATAACTAAATAACTAAATAACTAAATAACTAAATAACTAAATAACTAAATAACTAAATAACTAAATAACTAAATAACTAAATAACTAAATAACTAAATAACTAAATAACTAAATAACTAAATAACTAAATAACTAAATAACTAAATAACTAAATAACTAAATAACTAAATAACTAAATAACTAAATAACTAAATAACTAAATAACTAAATAACTAAATAACTAAATAACTAAATAACTAAATAACTAAATAACTAAATAACTAAATAACTAAATAACTAAATAACTAAATAACTAAATAACTAAATAACTAAATAACTAAATAACTAAATAACTAAATAACTAAATAACTAAATAACTAAATAACTAAATAACTAAATAACTAAATAACTAAATAACTAAATAACTAAATAACTAAATAACTAAATAACTAAATAACTAAATAACTAAATAACTAAATAACTAAATAACTAAATAACTAAATAACTAAATAACTAAATAACTAAATAACTAAATAACTAAATAACTAAATAACTAAATAACTAAATAACTAAATAACTAAATAACTAAATAACTAAATAACTAAATAACTAAATAACTAAATAACTAAATAACTAAATAACTAAATAACTAAATAACTAAATAACTAAATAACTAAATAACTAAATAACTAAATAACTAAATAACTAAATAACTAAATAACTAAATAACTAAATAACTAAATAACTAAATAACTAAATAACTAAATAACTAAATAACTAAATAACTAAATAACTAAATAACTAAATAACTAAATAACTAAATAACTAAATAACTAAATAACTAAATAACTAAATAACTAAATAACTAAATAACTAAATAACTAAATAACTAAATAACTAAATAACTAAATAACTAAATAACTAAATAACTAAATAACTAAATAACTAAATAACTAAATAACTAAATAACTAAATAACTAAATAACTAAATAACTAAATAACTAAATAACTAAATAACTAAATAACTAAATAACTAAATAACTAAATAACTAAATAACTAAATAACTAAATAACTAAATAACTAAATAACTAAATAACTAAATAACTAAATAACTAAATAACTAAATAACTAAATAACTAAATAACTAAATAACTAAATAACTAAATAACTAAATAACTAAATAACTAAATAACTAAATAACTAAATAACTAAATAACTAAATAACTAAATAACTAAATAACTAAATAACTAAATAACTAAATAACTAAATAACTAAATAACTAAATAACTAAATAACTAAATAACTAAATAACTAAATAACTAAATAACTAAATAACTAAATAACTAAATAACTAAATAACTAAATAACTAAATAACTAAATAACTAAATAACTAAATAACTAAATAACTAAATAACTAAATAACTAAATAACTAAATAACTAAATAACTAAATAACTAAATAACTAAATAACTAAATAACTAAATAACTAAATAACTAAATAACTAAATAACTAAATAACTAAATAACTAAATAACTAAATAACTAAATAACTAAATAACTAAATAACTAAATAACTAAATAACTAAATAACTAAATAACTAAATAACTAAATAACTAAATAACTAAATAACTAAATAACTAAATAACTAAATAACTAAATAACTAAATAACTAAATAACTAAATAACTAAATAACTAAATAACTAAATAACTAAATAACTAAATAACTAAATAACTAAATAACTAAATAACTAAATAACTAAATAACTAAATAACTAAATAACTAAATAACTAAATAACTAAATAACTAAATAACTAAATAACTAAATAACTAAATAACTAAATAACTAAATAACTAAATAACTAAATAACTAAATAACTAAATAACTAAATAACTAAATAACTAAATAACTAAATAACTAAATAACTAAATAACTAAATAACTAAATAACTAAATAACTAAATAACTAAATAACTAAATAACTAAATAACTAAATAACTAAATAACTAAATAACTAAATAACTAAATAACTAAATAACTAAATAACTAAATAACTAAATAACTAAATAACTAAATAACTAAATAACTAAATAACTAAATAACTAAATAACTAAATAACTAAATAACTAAATAACTAAATAACTAAATAACTAAATAACTAAATAACTAAATAACTAAATAACTAAATAACTAAATAACTAAATAACTAAATAACTAAATAACTAAATAACTAAATAACTAAATAACTAAATAACTAAATAACTAAATAACTAAATAACTAAATAACTAAATAACTAAATAACTAAATAACTAAATAACTAAATAACTAAATAACTAAATAACTAAATAACTAAATAACTAAATAACTAAATAACTAAATAACTAAATAACTAAATAACTAAATAACTAAATAACTAAATAACTAAATAACTAAATAACTAAATAACTAAATAACTAAATAACTAAATAACTAAATAACTAAATAACTAAATAACTAAATAACTAAATAACTAAATAACTAAATAACTAAATAACTAAATAACTAAATAACTAAATAACTAAATAACTAAATAACTAAATAACTAAATAACTAAATAACTAAATAACTAAATAACTAAATAACTAAATAACTAAATAACTAAATAACTAAATAACTAAATAACTAAATAACTAAATAACTAAATAACTAAATAACTAAATAACTAAATAACTAAATAACTAAATAACTAAATAACTAAATAACTAAATAACTAAATAACTAAATAACTAAATAACTAAATAACTAAATAACTAAATAACTAAATAACTAAATAACTAAATAACTAAATAACTAAATAACTAAATAACTAAATAACTAAATAACTAAATAACTAAATAACTAAATAACTAAATAACTAAATAACTAAATAACTAAATAACTAAATAACTAAATAACTAAATAACTAAATAACTAAATAACTAAATAACTAAATAACTAAATAACTAAATAACTAAATAACTAAATAACTAAATAACTAAATAACTAAATAACTAAATAACTAAATAACTAAATAACTAAATAACTAAATAACTAAATAACTAAATAACTAAATAACTAAATAACTAAATAACTAAATAACTAAATAACTAAATAACTAAATAACTAAATAACTAAATAACTAAATAACTAAATAACTAAATAACTAAATAACTAAATAACTAAATAACTAAATAACTAAATAACTAAATAACTAAATAACTAAATAACTAAATAACTAAATAACTAAATAACTAAATAACTAAATAACTAAATAACTAAATAACTAAATAACTAAATAACTAAATAACTAAATAACTAAATAACTAAATAACTAAATAACTAAATAACTAAATAACTAAATAACTAAATAACTAAATAACTAAATAACTAAATAACTAAATAACTAAATAACTAAATAACTAAATAACTAAATAACTAAATAACTAAATAACTAAATAACTAAATAACTAAATAACTAAATAACTAAATAACTAAATAACTAAATAACTAAATAACTAAATAACTAAATAACTAAATAACTAAATAACTAAATAACTAAATAACTAAATAACTAAATAACTAAATAACTAAATAACTAAATAACTAAATAACTAAATAACTAAATAACTAAATAACTAAATAACTAAATAACTAAATAACTAAATAACTAAATAACTAAATAACTAAATAACTAAATAACTAAATAACTAAATAACTAAATAACTAAATAACTAAATAACTAAATAACTAAATAACTAAATAACTAAATAACTAAATAACTAAATAACTAAATAACTAAATAACTAAATAACTAAATAACTAAATAACTAAATAACTAAATAACTAAATAACTAAATAACTAAATAACTAAATAACTAAATAACTAAATAACTAAATAACTAAATAACTAAATAACTAAATAACTAAATAACTAAATAACTAAATAACTAAATAACTAAATAACTAAATAACTAAATAACTAAATAACTAAATAACTAAATAACTAAATAACTAAATAACTAAATAACTAAATAACTAAATAACTAAATAACTAAATAACTAAATAACTAAATAACTAAATAACTAAATAACTAAATAACTAAATAACTAAATAACTAAATAACTAAATAACTAAATAACTAAATAACTAAATAACTAAATAACTAAATAACTAAATAACTAAATAACTAAATAACTAAATAACTAAATAACTAAATAACTAAATAACTAAATAACTAAATAACTAAATAACTAAATAACTAAATAACTAAATAACTAAATAACTAAATAACTAAATAACTAAATAACTAAATAACTAAATAACTAAATAACTAAATAACTAAATAACTAAATAACTAAATAACTAAATAACTAAATAACTAAATAACTAAATAACTAAATAACTAAATAACTAAATAACTAAATAACTAAATAACTAAATAACTAAATAACTAAATAACTAAATAACTAAATAACTAAATAACTAAATAACTAAATAACTAAATAACTAAATAACTAAATAACTAAATAACTAAATAACTAAATAACTAAATAACTAAATAACTAAATAACTAAATAACTAAATAACTAAATAACTAAATAACTAAATAACTAAATAACTAAATAACTAAATAACTAAATAACTAAATAACTAAATAACTAAATAACTAAATAACTAAATAACTAAATAACTAAATAACTAAATAACTAAATAACTAAATAACTAAATAACTAAATAACTAAATAACTAAATAACTAAATAACTAAATAACTAAATAACTAAATAACTAAATAACTAAATAACTAAATAACTAAATAACTAAATAACTAAATAACTAAATAACTAAATAACTAAATAACTAAATAACTAAATAACTAAATAACTAAATAACTAAATAACTAAATAACTAAATAACTAAATAACTAAATAACTAAATAACTAAATAACTAAATAACTAAATAACTAAATAACTAAATAACTAAATAACTAAATAACTAAATAACTAAATAACTAAATAACTAAATAACTAAATAACTAAATAACTAAATAACTAAATAACTAAATAACTAAATAACTAAATAACTAAATAACTAAATAACTAAATAACTAAATAACTAAATAACTAAATAACTAAATAACTAAATAACTAAATAACTAAATAACTAAATAACTAAATAACTAAATAACTAAATAACTAAATAACTAAATAACTAAATAACTAAATAACTAAATAACTAAATAACTAAATAACTAAATAACTAAATAACTAAATAACTAAATAACTAAATAACTAAATAACTAAATAACTAAATAACTAAATAACTAAATAACTAAATAACTAAATAACTAAATAACTAAATAACTAAATAACTAAATAACTAAATAACTAAATAACTAAATAACTAAATAACTAAATAACTAAATAACTAAATAACTAAATAACTAAATAACTAAATAACTAAATAACTAAATAACTAAATAACTAAATAACTAAATAATAACTAAATAACTAAATAACTAAATAACTAAATAACTAAATAACTAAATAACTAAATAACTAAATAACTAAATAACTAAATAACTAAATAACTAAATAACTAAATAACTAAATAACTAAATAACTAAATAACTAAATAACTAAATAACTAAATAACTAAATAACTAAATAACTAAATAACTAAATAACTAAATAACTAAATAACTAAATAACTAAATAACTAAATAACTAAATAACTAAATAACTAAATAACTAAATAACTAAATAACTAAATAACTAAATAACTAAATAACTAAATAACTAAATAACTAAATAACTAAATAACTAAATAACTAAATAACTAAATAACTAAATAACTAAATAACTAAATAACTAAATAACTAAATAACTAAATAACTAAATAACTAAATAACTAAATAACTAAATAACTAAATAACTAAATAACTAAATAACTAAATAACTAAATAACTAAATAACTAAATAACTAAATAACTAAATAACTAAATAACTAAATAACTAAATAACTAAATAACTAAATAACTAAATAACTAAATAACTAAATAACTAAATAACTAAATAACTAAATAACTAAATAACTAAATAACTAAATAACTAAATAACTAAATAACTAAATAACTAAATAACTAAATAACTAAATAACTAAATAACTAAATAACTAAATAACTAAATAACTAAATAACTAAATAACTAAATAACTAAATAACTAAATAACTAAATAACTAAATAACTAAATAACTAAATAACTAAATAACTAAATAACTAAATAACTAAATAACTAAATAACTAAATAACTAAATAACTAAATAACTAAATAACTAAATAACTAAATAACTAAATAACTAAATAACTAAATAACTAAATAACTAAATAACTAAATAACTAAATAACTAAATAACTAAATAACTAAATAACTAAATAACTAAATAACTAAATAACTAAATAACTAAATAACTAAATAACTAAATAACTAAATAACTAAATAACTAAATAACTAAATAACTAAATAACTAAATAACTAAATAACTAAATAACTAAATAACTAAATAACTAAATAACTAAATAACTAAATAACTAAATAACTAAATAACTAAATAACTAAATAACTAAATAACTAAATAACTAAATAACTAAATAACTAAATAACTAAATAACTAAATAACTAAATAACTAAATAACTAAATAACTAAATAACTAAATAACTAAATAACTAAATAACTAAATAACTAAATAACTAAATAACTAAATAACTAAATAACTAAATAACTAAATAACTAAATAACTAAATAACTAAATAACTAAATAACTAAATAACTAAATAACTAAATAACTAAATAACTAAATAACTAAATAACTAAATAACTAAATAACTAAATAACTAAATAACTAAATAACTAAATAACTAAATAACTAAATAACTAAATAACTAAATAACTAAATAACTAAATAACTAAATAACTAAATAACTAAATAACTAAATAACTAAATAACTAAATAACTAAATAACTAAATAACTAAATAACTAAATAACTAAATAACTAAATAACTAAATAACTAAATAACTAAATAACTAAATAACTAAATAACTAAATAACTAAATAACTAAATAACTAAATAACTAAATAACTAAATAACTAAATAACTAAATAACTAAATAACTAAATAACTAAATAACTAAATAACTAAATAACTAAATAACTAAATAACTAAATAACTAAATAACTAAATAACTAAATAACTAAATAACTAAATAACTAAATAACTAAATAACTAAATAACTAAATAACTAAATAACTAAATAACTAAATAACTAAATAACTAAATAACTAAATAACTAAATAACTAAATAACTAAATAACTAAATAACTAAATAACTAAATAACTAAATAACTAAATAACTAAATAACTAAATAACTAAATAACTAAATAACTAAATAACTAAATAACTAAATAACTAAATAACTAAATAACTAAATAACTAAATAACTAAATAACTAAATAACTAAATAACTAAATAACTAAATAACTAAATAACTAAATAACTAAATAACTAAATAACTAAATAACTAAATAACTAAATAACTAAATAACTAAATAACTAAATAACTAAATAACTAAATAACTAAATAACTAAATAACTAAATAACTAAATAACTAAATAACTAAATAACTAAATAACTAAATAACTAAATAACTAAATAACTAAATAACTAAATAACTAAATAACTAAATAACTAAATAACTAAATAACTAAATAACTAAATAACTAAATAACTAAATAACTAAATAACTAAATAACTAAATAACTAAATAACTAAATAACTAAATAACTAAATAACTAAATAACTAAATAACTAAATAACTAAATAACTAAATAACTAAATAACTAAATAACTAAATAACTAAATAACTAAATAACTAAATAACTAAATAACTAAATAACTAAATAACTAAATAACTAAATAACTAAATAACTAAATAACTAAATAACTAAATAACTAAATAACTAAATAACTAAATAACTAAATAACTAAATAACTAAATAACTAAATAACTAAATAACTAAATAACTAAATAACTAAATAACTAAATAACTAAATAACTAAATAACTAAATAACTAAATAACTAAATAACTAAATAACTAAATAACTAAATAACTAAATAACTAAATAACTAAATAACTAAATAACTAAATAACTAAATAACTAAATAACTAAATAACTAAATAACTAAATAACTAAATAACTAAATAACTAAATAACTAAATAACTAAATAACTAAATAACTAAATAACTAAATAACTAAATAACTAAATAACTAAATAACTAAATAACTAAATAACTAAATAACTAAATAACTAAATAACTAAATAACTAAATAACTAAATAACTAAATAACTAAATAACTAAATAACTAAATAACTAAATAACTAAATAACTAAATAACTAAATAACTAAATAACTAAATAACTAAATAACTAAATAACTAAATAACTAAATAACTAAATAACTAAATAACTAAATAACTAAATAACTAAATAACTAAATAACTAAATAACTAAATAACTAAATAACTAAATAACTAAATAACTAAATAACTAAATAACTAAATAACTAAATAACTAAATAACTAAATAACTAAATAACTAAATAACTAAATAACTAAATAACTAAATAACTAAATAACTAAATAACTAAATAACTAAATAACTAAATAACTAAATAACTAAATAACTAAATAACTAAATAACTAAATAACTAAATAACTAAATAACTAAATAACTAAATAACTAAATAACTAAATAACTAAATAACTAAATAACTAAATAACTAAATAACTAAATAACTAAATAACTAAATAACTAAATAACTAAATAACTAAATAACTAAATAACTAAATAACTAAATAACTAAATAACTAAATAACTAAATAACTAAATAACTAAATAACTAAATAACTAAATAACTAAATAACTAAATAACTAAATAACTAAATAACTAAATAACTAAATAACTAAATAACTAAATAACTAAATAACTAAATAACTAAATAACTAAATAACTAAATAACTAAATAACTAAATAACTAAATAACTAAATAACTAAATAACTAAATAACTAAATAACTAAATAACTAAATAACTAAATAACTAAATAACTAAATAACTAAATAACTAAATAACTAAATAACTAAATAACTAAATAACTAAATAACTAAATAACTAAATAACTAAATAACTAAATAACTAAATAACTAAATAACTAAATAACTAAATAACTAACTAAATAACTAAATAACTAAATAACTAAATAACTAAATAACTAAATAACTAAATAACTAAATAACTAAATAACTAAATAACTAAATAACTAAATAACTAAATAACTAAATAACTAAATAACTAAATAACTAAATAACTAAATAACTAAATAACTAAATAACTAAATAACTAAATAACTAAATAACTAAATAACTAAATAACTAAATAACTAAATAACTAAATAACTAAATAACTAAATAACTAAATAACTAAATAACTAAATAACTAAATAACTAAATAACTAAATAACTAAATAACTAAATAACTAAATAACTAAATAACTAAATAACTAAATAACTAAATAACTAAATAACTAAATAACTAAATAACTAAATAACTAAATAACTAAATAACTAAATAACTAAATAACTAAATAACTAAATAACTAAATAACTAAATAACTAAATAACTAAATAACTAAATAACTAAATAACTAAATAACTAAATAACTAAATAACTAAATAACTAAATAACTAAATAACTAAATAACTAAATAACTAAATAACTAAATAACTAAATAACTAAATAACTAAATAACTAAATAACTAAATAACTAAATAACTAAATAACTAAATAACTAAATAACTAAATAACTAAATAACTAAATAACTAAATAACTAAATAACTAAATAACTAAATAACTAAATAACTAAATAACTAAATAACTAAATAACTAAATAACTAAATAACTAAATAACTAAATAACTAAATAACTAAATAACTAAATAACTAAATAACTAAATAACTAAATAACTAAATAACTAAATAACTAAATAACTAAATAACTAAATAACTAAATAACTAAATAACTAAATAACTAAATAACTAAATAACTAAATAACTAAATAACTAAATAACTAAATAACTAAATAACTAAATAACTAAATAACTAAATAACTAAATAACTAAATAACTAAATAACTAAATAACTAAATAACTAAATAACTAAATAACTAAATAACTAAATAACTAAATAACTAAATAACTAAATAACTAAATAACTAAATAACTAAATAACTAAATAACTAAATAACTAAATAACTAAATAACTAAATAACTAAATAACTAAATAACTAAATAACTAAATAACTAAATAACTAAATAACTAAATAACTAAATAACTAAATAACTAAATAACTAAATAACTAAATAACTAAATAACTAAATAACTAAATAACTAAATAACTAAATAACTAAATAACTAAATAACTAAATAACTAAATAACTAAATAACTAAATAACTAAATAACTAAATAACTAAATAACTAAATAACTAAATAACTAAATAACTAAATAACTAAATAACTAAATAACTAAATAACTAAATAACTAAATAACTAAATAACTAAATAACTAAATAACTAAATAACTAAATAACTAAATAACTAAATAACTAAATAACTAAATAACTAAATAACTAAATAACTAAATAACTAAATAACTAAATAACTAAATAACTAAATAACTAAATAACTAAATAACTAAATAACTAAATAACTAAATAACTAAATAACTAAATAACTAAATAACTAAATAACTAAATAACTAAATAACTAAATAACTAAATAACTAAATAACTAAATAACTAAATAACTAAATAACTAAATAACTAAATAACTAAATAACTAAATAACTAAATAACTAAATAACTAAATAACTAAATAACTAAATAACTAAATAACTAAATAACTAAATAACTAAATAACTAAATAACTAAATAACTAAATAACTAAATAACTAAATAACTAAATAACTAAATAACTAAATAACTAAATAACTAAATAACTAAATAACTAAATAACTAAATAACTAAATAACTAAATAACTAAATAACTAAATAACTAAATAACTAAATAACTAAATAACTAAATAACTAAATAACTAAATAACTAAATAACTAAATAACTAAATAACTAAATAACTAAATAACTAAATAACTAAATAACTAAATAACTAAATAACTAAATAACTAAATAACTAAATAACTAAATAACTAAATAACTAAATAACTAAATAACT
>CALUEK010000256.1:0-101533 GCA_944039245.1 Nebria salina | reverse complement strand
AACTAAATAACTAAATAACTAAATAACTAAATAACTAAATAACTAAATAACTAAATAACTAAATAACTAAATAACTAAATAACTAAATAACTAAATAACTAAATAACTAAATAACTAAATAACTAAATAACTAAATAACTAAATAACTAAATAACTAAATAACTAAATAACTAAATAACTAAATAACTAAATAACTAAATAACTAAATAACTAAATAACTAAATAACTAAATAACTAAATAACTAAATAACTAAATAACTAAATAACTAAATAACTAAATAACTAAATAACTAAATAACTAAATAACTAAATAACTAAATAACTAAATAACTAAATAACTAAATAACTAAATAACTAAATAACTAAATAACTAAATAACTAAATAACTAAATAACTAAATAACTAAATAACTAAATAACTAAATAACTAAATAACTAAATAACTAAATAACTAAATAACTAAATAACTAAATAACTAAATAACTAAATAACTAAATAACTAAATAACTAAATAACTAAATAACTAAATAACTAAATAACTAAATAACTAAATAACTAAATAACTAAATAACTAAATAACTAAATAACTAAATAACTAAATAACTAAATAACTAAATAACTAAATAACTAAATAACTAAATAACTAAATAACTAAATAACTAAATAACTAAATAACTAAATAACTAAATAACTAAATAACTAAATAACTAAATAACTAAATAACTAAATAACTAAATAACTAAATAACTAAATAACTAAATAACTAAATAACTAAATAACTAAATAACTAAATAACTAAATAACTAAATAACTAAATAACTAAATAACTAAATAACTAAATAACTAAATAACTAAATAACTAAATAACTAAATAACTAAATAACTAAATAACTAAATAACTAAATAACTAAATAACTAAATAACTAAATAACTAAATAACTAAATAACTAAATAACTAAATAACTAAATAACTAAATAACTAAATAACTAAATAACTAAATAACTAAATAACTAAATAACTAAATAACTAAATAACTAAATAACTAAATAACTAAATAACTAAATAACTAAATAACTAAATAACTAAATAACTAAATAACTAAATAACTAAATAACTAAATAACTAAATAACTAAATAACTAAATAACTAAATAACTAAATAACTAAATAACTAAATAACTAAATAACTAAATAACTAAATAACTAAATAACTAAATAACTAAATAACTAAATAACTAAATAACTAAATAACTAAATAACTAAATAACTAAATAACTAAATAACTAAATAACTAAATAACTAAATAACTAAATAACTAAATAACTAAATAACTAAATAACTAAATAACTAAATAACTAAATAACTAAATAACTAAATAACTAAATAACTAAATAACTAAATAACTAAATAACTAAATAACTAAATAACTAAATAACTAAATAACTAAATAACTAAATAACTAAATAACTAAATAACTAAATAACTAAATAACTAAATAACTAAATAACTAAATAACTAAATAACTAAATAACTAAATAACTAAATAACTAAATAACTAAATAACTAAATAACTAAATAACTAAATAACTAAATAACTAAATAACTAAATAACTAAATAACTAAATAACTAAATAACTGAAATAACTAAATAACTAAATAACTAAAACTAAATAACTAAATAACTAAATAACTAAATAACTAAATAACTAAATAACTAAATAACTAAATAACTAAATAACTAAATAACTAAATAACTAAATAACTAAATAACTAAATAACTAAATAACTAAATAACTAAATAACTAAATAACTAAATAACTAAATAACTAAATAACTAAATAACTAAATAACTAAATAACTAAATAACTAAATAACTAAATAACTAAATAACTAAATAACTAAATAACTAAATAACTAAATAACTAAATAACTAAATAACTAAATAACTAAATAACTAAATAACTAAATAACTAAATAACTAAATAACTAAATAACTAAATAACTAAATAACTAAATAACTAAATAACTAAATAACTAAATAACTAAATAACTAAATAACTAAATAACTAAATAACTAAATAACTAAATAACTAAATAACTAAATAACTAAATAACTAAATAACTAAATAACTAAATAACTAAATAACTAAATAACTAAATAACTAAATAACTAAATAACTAAATAACTAAATAACTAAATAACTAAATAACTAAATAACTAAATAACTAAATAACTAAATAACTAAATAACTAAATAACTAAATAACTAAATAACTAAATAACTAAATAACTAAATAACTAAATAACTAAATAACTAAATAACTAAATAACTAAATAACTAAATAACTAAATAACTAAATAACTAAATAACTAAATAACTAAATAACTAAATAACTAAATAACTAAATAACTAAATAACTAAATAACTAAATAACTAAATAACTAAATAACTAAATAACTAAATAACTAAATAACTAAATAACTAAATAACTAAATAACTAAATAACTAAATAACTAAATAACTAAATAACTAAATAACTAAATAACTAAATAACTAAATAACTAAATAACTAAATAACTAAATAACTAAATAACTAAATAACTAAATAACTAAATAACTAAATAACTAAATAACTAAATAACTAAATAACTAAATAACTAAATAACTAAATAACTAAATAACTAAATAACTAAATAACTAAATAACTAAATAACTAAATAACTAAATAACTAAATAACTAAATAACTAAATAACTAAATAACTAAATAACTAAATAACTAAATAACTAAATAACTAAATAACTAAATAACTAAATAACTAAATAACTAAATAACTAAATAACTAAATAACTAAATAACTAAATAACTAAATAACTAAATAACTAAATAACTAAATAACTAAATAACTAAATAACTAAATAACTAAATAACTAAATAACTAAATAACTAAATAACTAAATAACTAAATAACTAAATAACTAAATAACTAAATAACTAAATAACTAAATAACTAAATAACTAAATAACTAAATAACTAAATAACTAAATAACTAAATAACTAAATAACTAAATAACTAAATAACTAAATAACTAAATAACTAAATAACTAAATAACTAAATAACTAAATAACTAAATAACTAAATAACTAAATAACTAAATAACTAAATAACTAAATAACTAAATAACTAAATAACTAAATAACTAAATAACTAAATAACTAAATAACTAAATAACTAAATAACTAAATAACTAAATAACTAAATAACTAAATAACTAAATAACTAAATAACTAAATAACTAAATAACTAAATAACTAAATAACTAAATAACTAAATAACTAAATAACTAAATAACTAAATAACTAAATAACTAAATAACTAAACTAAATAACTAAATAACTAAATAACTAAATAACTAAATAACTAAATAACTAAATAACTAAATAACTAAATAACTAAATAACTAAATAACTAAATAACTAAATAACTAAATAACTAAATAACTAAATAACTAAATAACTAAAGAACTAAATAACTAAATAACTAAATAACTAAATAACTAAATAACTAAATAACTAAATAACTAAATAACTAAATAACTAAATAACTAAATAACTAAATAACTAAATAACTAAATAACTAAATAACTAAATAACTAAATAACTAAATAACTAAATAACTAAATAACTAAATAACTAAATAACTAAATAACTAAATAACTAAATAACTAAATAACTAAATAACTAAATAACTAAATAACTAAATAACTAAATAACTAAATAACTAAATAACTAAATAACTAAATAACTAAATAACTAAATAACTAAATAACTAAATAACTAAATAACTAAATAACTAAATAACTAAATAACAAAATAACTAAATAACTAAATAACTAAATAACTAAATAACTAAATAACTAAATAACTAAATAACTAAATAACTAAATAACTAAATAACTAAATAACTAAATAACTAAATAACTAAATAACTAAATAACTAAATAACTAATAACTAAATAACTAAATAACTAAAATAACTAAATAACTAAATAACTAAATAACTAAATAACTAAATAACTAAATAACTAAATAACTAAATAACTAAAACTACTAAATAACTAAATAACTAAATAACTAAATAACTAAATAACTAAATAACTAAATAACTAAATAACTAAATAACTAAATAACTAAATAACTAAATAACTAAATAACTAAATAACTAAATAACTAAATAACTAAATAACTAAATAACTAAATAACTAAATAACTAAATAACTAAATAACTAAATAACTAAATAACTAAATAACTAAATAACTAAATAACTAAATAACTAAATAACTAAATAACTAAATAACTAAATAACTAAATAACTAAATAACTAAATAACTAAATAACTAAATAACTAAATAACTAAATAACTAAATAACTAAATAACTAAATAACTAAATAACTAAATAACTAAATAACTAAATAACTAAATAACTAAATAACTAAATAACTAAATAACTAAATAACTAAATAACTAAATAACTAAATAACTAAATAACTAAATAACTAAATAACTAAATAACTAAATAACTAAATAACTAAATAACTAAATAACTAAATAACTAAATAACTAAATAACTAAATAACTAAATAACTAAATAACTAAATAACTAAATAACTAAATAACTAAATAACTAAATAACTAAATAACTAAATAACTAAATAACTAAATAACTAAATAACTAAATAACTAAATAACTAAATAACTAAATAACTAAATAACTAAATAACTAAATAACTAAATAACTAAATAACTAAATAACTAAATAACTAAATAACTAAATAACTAAATAACTAAATAACTAAATAACTAAATAACTAAATAACTAAATAACTAAATAACTAAATAACTAAATAACTAAATAACTAAATAACTAAATAACTAAATAACTAAATAACTAAATAACTAAATAACTAAAAAACTAAATAACTAAATAACTCAAATAACTAAATAACTAAATAACTAAATAACTAAATAACTAAATAACTAAATAACTAAATAACTAAATAACTAAATAACTAAATAACTAAATAACTAAATAACTAAATAACTAAATAACTAAATAACTAAATAACTAAATAACTAAATAACTAAATAACTAAATAACTAAATAACTAAATAACTAAATAACTAAATAACTAAATAACTAAATAACTAAATAACTAAATAACTAAATAACTAAATAACTAAATAACTAAATAACTAAATAACTAAATAACTAAATAACTAAATAACTAAATAACTAAATAACTAAATAACTAAATAACTAAATAACTAAATAACTAAATAACTAAATAACTAAATAACTAAATAACTAAATAACTAAATAACTAAATAACTAAATAACTAAATAACTAAATAACTAAATAACTAAATAACTAAATAACTAAATAACTAAATAACTAAATAACTAAATAACTAAATAACTAAATAACTAAATAACTAAATAACTAAATAACTAAATAACTAAATAACTAAATAACTAAATAACTAAATAACTAAATAACTAAATAACTAAATAACTAAATAACTAAATAACTAAATAACTAAATAACTAAATAACTAAATAACTAAATAACTAAATAACTAAATAACTAAATAACTAAATAACTAAATAACTAAATAACTAAATAACTAAATAACTAAATAACTAAATAACTAAATAACTAAATAACTAAATAACTAAATAACTAAATAACTAAATAACTAAATAACTAAATAACTAAATAACTAAATAACTAAATAACTAAATAACTAAATAACTAAATAACTAAATAACTAAATAACTAAATAACTAAATAACTAAATAACTAAATAACTAAATAACTAAATAACTAAATAACTAAATAACTAAATAACTAAATAACTAAATAACTAAATAACTAAATAACTAAATAACTAAATAACTAAATAACTAAATAACTAAATAACTAAATAACTAAATAACTAAATAACTAAATAACTAAATAACTAAATAACTAAATAACTAAATAACTAAATAACTAAATAACTAAATAACTAAATAACTAAATAACTAAATAACTAAATAACTAAATAACTAAATAACTAAATAACTAAATAACTAAATAACTAAATAACTAAATAACTAAATAACTAAATAACTAAATAACTAAATAACTAAATAACTAAATAACTAAATAACTAAATAACTAAATAACTAAATAACTAAATAACTAAATAACTAAATAACTAAATAACTAAATAACTAAATAACTAAATAACTAAATAACTAAATAACTAAATAACTAAATAACTAAATAACTAAATAACTAAATAACTAAATAACTAAATAACTAAATAACTAAATAACTAAATAACTAAATAACTAAATAACTAAATAACTAAATAACTAAATAACTAAATAACTAAATAACTAAATAACTAAATAACTAAATAACTAAATAACTAAATAACTAAATAACTAAATAACTAAATAACTAAATAACTAAATAACTAAATAACTAAATAACTAAATAACTAAATAACTAAATAACTAAATAACTAAATAACTAAATAACTAAATAACTAAATAACTAAATAACTAAATAACTAAATAACTAAATAACTAAATAACTAAATAACTAAATAACTAAATAACTAAATAACTAAATAACTAAATAACTAAATAACTAAATAACTAAATAACTAAATAACTAAATAACTAAATAACTAAATAACTAAATAACTAAATAACTAAATAACTAAATAACTAAATAACTAAATAACTAAATAACTAAATAACTAAATAACTAAATAACTAAATAACTAAATAACTAAATAACTAAATAACTAAATAACTAAATAACTAAATAACTAAATAACTAAATAACTAAATAACTAAATAACTAAATAACTAAATAACTAAATAACTAAATAACTAAATAACTAAATAACTAAATAACTAAATAACTAAATAACTAAATAACTAAATAACTAAATAACTAAATAACTAAATAACTAAATAACTAAATAACTAAATAACTAAATAACTAAATAACTAAATAACTAAATAACTAAATAACTAAATAACTAAATAACTAAATAACTAAATAACTAAATAACTAAATAACTAAATAACTAAATAACTAAATAACTAAATAACTAAATAACTAAATAACTAAATAACTAAATAACTAAATAACTAAATAACTAAATAACTAAATAACTAAATAACTAAATAACTAAATAACTAAATAACTAAATAACTAAATAACTAAATAACTAAATAACTAAATAACTAAATAACTAAATAACTAAATAACTAAATAACTAAATAACTAAATAACTAAATAACTAAATAACTAAATAACTAAATAACTAAATAACTAAATAACTAAATAACTAAATAACTAAATAACTAAATAACTAAATAACTAAATAACTAAATAACTAAATAACTAAATAACTAAATAACTAAATAACTAAATAACTAAATAACTAAATAACTAAATAACTAAATAACTAAATAACTAAATAACTAAATAACTAAATAACTAAATAACTAAATAACTAAATAACTAAATAACTAAATAACTAAATAACTAAATAACTAAATAACTAAATAACTAAATAACTAAATAACTAAATAACTAAATAACTAAATAACTAAATAACTAAATAACTAAATAACTAAATAACTAAATAACTAAATAACTAAATAACTAAATAACTAAATAACTAAATAACTAAATAACTAAATAACTAAATAACTAAATAACTAAATAACTAAATAACTAAATAACTAAATAACTAAATAACTAAATAACTAAATAACTAAATAACTAAATAACTAAATAACTAAATAACTAAATAACTAAATAACTAAATAACTAAATAACTAAATAACTAAATAACTAAATAACTAAATAACTAAATAACTAAATAACTAAATAACTAAATAACTAAATAACTAAATAACTAAATAACTAAATAACTAAATAACTAAATAACTAAATAACTAAATAACTAAATAACTAAATAACTAAATAACTAAATAACTAAATAACTAAATAACTAAATAACTAAATAACTAAATAACTAAATAACTAAATAACTAAATAACTAAATAACTAAATAACTAAATAACTAAATAACTAAATAACTAAATAACTAAATAACTAAATAACTAAATAACTAAATAACTAAATAACTAAATAACTAAATAACTAAATAACTAAATAACTAAATAACTAAATAACTAAATAACTAAATAACTAAATAACTAAATAACTAAATAACTAAATAACTAAATAACTAAATAACTAAATAACTAAATAACTAAATAACTAAATAACTAAATAACTAAATAACTAAATAACTAAATAACTAAATAACTAAATAACTAAATAACTAAATAACTAAATAACTAAATAACTAAATAACTAAATAACTAAATAACTAAATAACTAAATAACTAAATAACTAAATAACTAAATAACTAAATAACTAAATAACTAAATAACTAAATAACTAAATAACTAAATAACTAAATAACTAAATAACTAAATAACTAAATAACTAAATAACTAAATAACTAAATAACTAAATAACTAAATAACTAAATAACTAAATAACTAAATAACTAAATAACTAAATAACTAAATAACTAAATAACTAAATAACTAAATAACTAAATAACTAAATAACTAAATAACTAAATAACTAAATAACTAAATAACTAAATAACTAAATAACTAAATAACTAAATAACTAAATAACTAAATAACTAAATAACTAAATAACTAAATAACTAAATAACTAAATAACTAAATAACTAAATAACTAAATAACTAAATAACTAAATAACTAAATAACTAAATAACTAAATAACTAAATAACTAAATAACTAAATAACTAAATAACTAAATAACTAAATAACTAAATAACTAAATAACTAAATAACTAAATAACTAAATAACTAAATAACTAAATAACTAAATAACTAAATAACTAAATAACTAAATAACTAAATAACTAAATAACTAAATAACTAAATAACTAAATAACTAAATAACTAAATAACTAAATAACTAAATAACTAAATAACTAAATAACTAAATAACTAAATAACTAAATAACTAAATAACTAAATAACTAAATAACTAAATAACTAAATAACTAAATAACTAAATAACTAAATAACTAAATAACTAAATAACTAAATAACTAAATAACTAAATAACTAAATAACTAAATAACTAAATAACTAAATAACTAAATAACTAAATAACTAAATAACTAAATAACTAAATAACTAAATAACTAAATAACTAAATAACTAAATAACTAAATAACTAAATAACTAAATAACTAAATAACTAAATAACTAAATAACTAAATAACTAAATAACTAAATAACTAAATAACTAAATAACTAAATAACTAAATAACTAAATAACTAAATAACTAAATAACTAAATAACTAAATAACTAAATAACTAAATAACTAAATAACTAAATAACTAAATAACTAAATAACTAAATAACTAAATAACTAAATAACTAAATAACTAAATAACTAAATAACTAAATAACTAAATAACTAAATAACTAAATAACTAAATAACTAAATAACTAAATAACTAAATAACTAAATAACTAAATAACTAAATAACTAAATAACTAAATAACTAAATAACTAAATAACTAAATAACTAAATAACTAAATAACTAAATAACTAAATAACTAAATAACTAAATAACTAAATAACTAAATAACTAAATAACTAAATAACTAAATAACTAAATAACTAAATAACTAAATAACTAAATAACTAAATAACTAAATAACTAAATAACTAAATAACTAAATAACTAAATAACTAAATAACTAAATAACTAAATAACTAAATAACTAAATAACTAAATAACTAAATAACTAAATAACTAAATAACTAAATAACTAAATAACTAAATAACTAAATAACTAAATAACTAAATAACTAAATAACTAAATAACTAAATAACTAAATAACTAAATAACTAAATAACTAAATAACTAAATAACTAAATAACTAAATAACTAAATAACTAAATAACTAAATAACTAAATAACTAAATAACTAAATAACTAAATAACTAAATAACTAAATAACTAAATAACTAAATAACTAAATAACTAAATAACTAAATAACTAAATAACTAAATAACTAAATAACTAAATAACTAAATAACTAAATAACTAAATAACTAAATAACTAAATAACTAAATAACTAAATAACTAAATAACTAAATAACTAAATAACTAAATAACTAAATAACTAAATAACTAAATAACTAAATAACTAAATAACTAAATAACTAAATAACTAAATAACTAAATAACTAAATAACTAAATAACTAAATAACTAAATAACTAAATAACTAAATAACTAAATAACTAAATAACTAAATAACTAAATAACTAAATAACTAAATAACTAAATAACTAAATAACTAAATAACTAAATAACTAAATAACTAAATAACTAAATAACTAAATAACTAAATAACTAAATAACTAAATAACTAAATAACTAAATAACTAAATAACTAAATAACTAAATAACTAAATAACTAAATAACTAAATAACTAAATAACTAAATAACTAAATAACTAAATAACTAAATAACTAAATAACTAAATAACTAAATAACTAAATAACTAAATAACTAAATAACTAAATAACTAAATAACTAAATAACTAAATAACTAAATAACTAAATAACTAAATAACTAAATAACTAAATAACTAAATAACTAAATAACTAAATAACTAAATAACTAAATAACTAAATAACTAAATAACTAAATAACTAAATAACTAAATAACTAAATAACTAAATAACTAAATAACTAAATAACTAAATAACTAAATAACTAAATAACTAAATAACTAAATAACTAAATAACTAAATAACTAAATAACTAAATAACTAAATAACTAAATAACTAAATAACTAAATAACTAAATAACTAAATAACTAAATAACTAAATAACTAAATAACTAAATAACTAAATAACTAAATAACTAAATAACTAAATAACTAAATAACTAAATAACTAAATAACTAAATAACTAAATAACTAAATAACTAAATAACTAAATAACTAAATAACTAAATAACTAAATAACTAAATAACTAAATAACTAAATAACTAAATAACTAAATAACTAAATAACTAAATAACTAAATAACTAAATAACTAAATAACTAAATAACTAAATAACTAAATAACTAAATAACTAAATAACTAAATAACTAAATAACTAAATAACTAAATAACTAAATAACTAAATAACTAAATAACTAAATAACTAAATAACTAAATAACTAAATAACTAAATAACTAAATAACTAAATAACTAAATAACTAAATAACTAAATAACTAAATAACTAAATAACTAAATAACTAAATAACTAAATAACTAAATAACTAAATAACTAAATAACTAAATAACTAAATAACTAAATAACTAAATAACTAAATAACTAAATAACTAAATAACTAAATAACTAAATAACTAAATAACTAAATAACTAAATAACTAAATAACTAAATAACTAAATAACTAAATAACTAAATAACTAAATAACTAAATAACTAAATAACTAAATAACTAAATAACTAAATAACTAAATAACTAAATAACTAAATAACTAAATAACTAAATAACTAAATAACTAAATAACTAAATAACTAAATAACTAAATAACTAAATAACTAAATAACTAAATAACTAAATAACTAAATAACTAAATAACTAAATAACTAAATAACTAAATAACTAAATAACTAAATAACTAAATAACTAAATAACTAAATAACTAAATAACTAAATAACTAAATAACTAAATAACTAAATAACTAAATAACTAAATAACTAAATAACTAAATAACTAAATAACTAAATAACTAAATAACTAAATAACTAAATAACTAAATAACTAAATAACTAAATAACTAAATAACTAAATAACTAAATAACTAAATAACTAAATAACTAAATAACTAAATAACTAAATAACTAAATAACTAAATAACTAAATAACTAAATAACTAAATAACTAAATAACTAAATAACTAAATAACTAAATAACTAAATAACTAAATAACTAAATAACTAAATAACTAAATAACTAAATAACTAAATAACTAAATAACTAAATAACTAAATAACTAAATAACTAAATAACTAAATAACTAAATAACTAAATAACTAAATAACTAAATAACTAAATAACTAAATAACTAAATAACTAAATAACTAAATAACTAAATAA
Organism: Nebria salina; assembly: GCA_944039245.1. Classification (NCBI taxonomy): domain Eukaryota; kingdom Metazoa; phylum Arthropoda; class Insecta; order Coleoptera; family Carabidae; genus Nebria; species Nebria salina. The sequence goes on along the minus strand of CALUEK010000256.1, from coordinate 89,189 downwards.
CTAAATAACTAAATAACTAAATAACTAAATAACTAAATAACTAAATAACTAAATAACTAAATAACTAAATAACTAAATAACTAAATAACTAAATAACTAAATAACTAAATAACTAAATAACTAAATAACTAAATAACTAAATAACTAAATAACTAAATAACTAAATAACTAAATAACTAAATAACTAAATAACTAAATAACTAAATAACTAAATAACTAAATAACTAAATAACTAAATAACTAAATAACTAAATAACTAAATAACTAAATAACTAAATAACTAAATAACTAAATAACTAAATAACTAAATAACTAAATAACTAAATAACTAAATAACTAAATAACTAAATAACTAAATAACTAAATAACTAAATAACTAAATAACTAAATAACTAAATAACTAAATAACTAAATAACTAAATAACTAAATAACTAAATAACTAAATAACTAAATAACTAAATAACTAAATAACTAAATAACTAAATAACTAAATAACTAAATAACTAAATAACTAAATAACTAAATAACTAAATAACTAAATAACTAAATAACTAAATAACTAAATAACTAAATAACTAAATAACTAAATAACTAAATAACTAAATAACTAAATAACTAAATAACTAAATAACTAAATAACTAAATAACTAAATAACTAAATAACTAAATAACTAAATAACTAAATAACTAAATAACTAAATAACTAAATAACTAAATAACTAAATAACTAAATAACTAAATAACTAAATAACTAAATAACTAAATAACTAAATAACTAAATAACTAAATAACTAAATAACTAAATAACTAAATAACTAAATAACTAAATAACTAAATAACTAAATAACTAAATAACTAAATAACTAAATAACTAAATAACTAAATAACTAAATAACTAAATAACTAAATAACTAAATAACTAAATAACTAAATAACTAAATAACTAAATAACTAAATAACTAAATAACTAAATAACTAAATAACTAAATAACTAAATAACTAAATAACTAAATAACTAAATAACTAAATAACTAAATAACTAAATAACTAAATAACTAAATAACTAAATAACTAAATAACTAAATAACTAAATAACTAAATAACTAAATAACTAAATAACTAAATAACTAAATAACTAAATAACTAAATAACTAAATAACTAAATAACTAAATAACTAAATAACTAAATAACTAAATAACTAAATAACTAAATAACTAAATAACTAAATAACTAAATAACTAAATAACTAAATAACTAAATAACTAAATAACTAAATAACTAAATAACTAAATAACTAAATAACTAAATAACTAAATAACTAAATAACTAAATAACTAAATAACTAAATAACTAAATAACTAAATAACTAAATAACTAAATAACTAAATAACTAAATAACTAAATAACTAAATAACTAAATAACTAAATAACTAAATAACTAAATAACTAAATAACTAAATAACTAAATAACTAAATAACTAAATAACTAAATAACTAAATAACTAAATAACTAAATAACTAAATAACTAAATAACTAAATAACTAAATAACTAAATAACTAAATAACTAAATAACTAAATAACTAAATAACTAAATAACTAAATAACTAAATAACTAAATAACTAAATAACTAAATAACTAAATAACTAAATAACTAAATAACTAAATAACTAAATAACTAAATAACTAAATAACTAAATAACTAAATAACTAAATAACTAAATAACTAAATAACTAAATAACTAAATAACTAAATAACTAAATAACTAAATAACTAAATAACTAAATAACTAAATAACTAAATAACTAAATAACTAAATAACTAAATAACTAAATAACTAAATAACTAAATAACTAAATAACTAAATAACTAAATAACTAAATAACTAAATAACTAAATAACTAAATAACTAAATAACTAAATAACTAAATAACTAAATAACTAAATAACTAAATAACTAAATAACTAAATAACTAAATAACTAAATAACTAAATAACTAAATAACTAAATAACTAAATAACTAAATAACTAAATAACTAAATAACTAAATAACTAAATAACTAAATAACTAAATAACTAAATAACTAAATAACTAAATAACTAAATAACTAAATAACTAAATAACTAAATAACTAAATAACTAAATAACTAAATAACTAAATAACTAAATAACTAAATAACTAAATAACTAAATAACTAAATAACTAAATAACTAAATAACTAAATAACTAAATAACTAAATAACTAAATAACTAAATAACTAAATAACTAAATAACTAAATAACTAAATAACTAAATAACTAAATAACTAAATAACTAAATAACTAAATAACTAAATAACTAAATAACTAAATAACTAAATAACTAAATAACTAAATAACTAAATAACTAAATAACTAAATAACTAAATAACTAAATAACTAAATAACTAAATAACTAAATAACTAAATAACTAAATAACTAAATAACTAAATAACTAAATAACTAAATAACTAAATAACTAAATAACTAAATAACTAAATAACTAAATAACTAAATAACTAAATAACTAAATAACTAAATAACTAAATAACTAAATAACTAAATAACTAAATAACTAAATAACTAAATAACTAAATAACTAAATAACTAAATAACTAAATAACTAAATAACTAAATAACTAAATAACTAAATAACTAAATAACTAAATAACTAAATAACTAAATAACTAAATAACTAAATAACTAAATAACTAAATAACTAAATAACTAAATAACTAAATAACTAAATAACTAAATAACTAAATAACTAAATAACTAAATAACTAAATAACTAAATAACTAAATAACTAAATAACTAAATAACTAAATAACTAAATAACTAAATAACTAAATAACTAAATAACTAAATAACTAAATAACTAAATAACTAAATAACTAAATAACTAAATAACTAAATAACTAAATAACTAAATAACTAAATAACTAAATAACTAAATAACTAAATAACTAAATAACTAAATAACTAAATAACTAAATAACTAAATAACTAAATAACTAAATAACTAAATAACTAAATAACTAAATAACTAAATAACTAAATAACTAAATAACTAAATAACTAAATAACTAAATAACTAAATAACTAAATAACTAAATAACTAAATAACTAAATAACTAAATAACTAAATAACTAAATAACTAAATAACTAAATAACTAAATAACTAAATAACTAAATAACTAAATAACTAAATAACTAAATAACTAAATAACTAAATAACTAAATAACTAAATAACTAAATAACTAAATAACTAAATAACTAAATAACTAAATAACTAAATAACTAAATAACTAAATAACTAAATAACTAAATAACTAAATAACTAAATAACTAAATAACTAAATAACTAAATAACTAAATAACTAAATAACTAAATAACTAAATAACTAAATAACTAAATAACTAAATAACTAAATAACTAAATAACTAAATAACTAAATAACTAAATAACTAAATAACTAAATAACTAAATAACTAAATAACTAAATAACTAAATAACTAAATAACTAAATAACTAAATAACTAAATAACTAAATAACTAAATAACTAAATAACTAAATAACTAAATAACTAAATAACTAAATAACTAAATAACTAAATAACTAAATAACTAAATAACTAAATAACTAAATAACTAAATAACTAAATAACTAAATAACTAAATAACTAAATAACTAAATAACTAAATAACTAAATAACTAAATAACTAAATAACTAAATAACTAAATAACTAAATAACTAAATAACTAAATAACTAAATAACTAAATAACTAAATAACTAAATAACTAAATAACTAAATAACTAAATAACTAAATAACTAAATAACTAAATAACTAAATAACTAAATAACTAAATAACTAAATAACTAAATAACTAAATAACTAAATAACTAAATAACTAAATAACTAAATAACTAAATAACTAAATAACTAAATAACTAAATAACTAAATAACTAAATAACTAAATAACTAAATAACTAAATAACTAAATAACTAAATAACTAAATAACTAAATAACTAAATAACTAAATAACTAAATAACTAAATAACTAAATAACTAAATAACTAAATAACTAAATAACTAAATAACTAAATAACTAAATAACTAAATAACTAAATAACTAAATAACTAAATAACTAAATAACTAAATAACTAAATAACTAAATAACTAAATAACTAAATAACTAAATAACTAAATAACTAAATAACTAAATAACTAAATAACTAAATAACTAAATAACTAAATAACTAAATAACTAAATAACTAAATAACTAAATAACTAAATAACTAAATAACTAAATAACTAAATAACTAAATAACTAAATAACTAAATAACTAAATAACTAAATAACTAAATAACTAAATAACTAAATAACTAAATAACTAAATAACTAAATAACTAAATAACTAAATAACTAAATAACTAAATAACTAAATAACTAAATAACTAAATAACTAAATAACTAAATAACTAAATAACTAAATAACTAAATAACTAAATAACTAAATAATAAATAACTAAATAACTAAATAACTAAATAACTAAATAACTAAAAAACACTAAATAACTAAATAACTAAATAACTAAATAACTAAATAACTAAATAACTAAATAACTAAATAACTAAATAACTAAATAACTAAATAACTAAATAACTAAATAACTAAATAACTAAATAACTAAATAACTAAATAACTAAATAACTAAATAACTAAATAACTAAATAACTAAATAACTAAATAACTAAATAACTAAATAACTAAATAACTAAATAACTAAATAACTAAATAACTAAATAACTAAATAACTAAATAACTAAATAACTAAATAACTAAATAACTAAATAACTAAATAACTAAATAACTAAATAACTAAATAACTAAATAACTAAATAACTAAATAACTAAATAACTAAATAACTAAATAACTAAATAACTAAATAACTAAATAACTAAATAACTAAATAACTAAATAACTAAATAACTAAATAACTAAATAACTAAATAACTAAATAACTAAATAACTAAATAACTAAATAACTAAATAACTAAATAACTAAATAACTAAATAACTAAATAACTAAATAACTAAATAACTAAATAACTAAATAACTAAATAACTAAATAACTAAATAACTAAATAACTAAATAACTAAATAACTAAATAACTAAATAACTAAATAACTAAATAACTAAATAACTAAATAACTAAATAACTAAATAACTAAATAACTAAATAACTAAATAACTAAATAACTAAATAACTAAATAACTAAATAACTAAATAACTAAATAACTAAATAACTAAATAACTAAATAACTAAATAACTAAATAACTAAATAACTAAATAACTAAATAACTAAATAACTAAATAACTAAATAACTAAATAACTAAATAACTAAATAACTAAATAACTAAATAACTAAATAACTAAATAACTAAATAACTAAATAACTAAATAACTAAATAACTAAATAACTAAATAACTAAATAACTAAATAACTAAATAACTAAATAACTAAATAACTAAATAACTAAATAACTAAATAACTAAATAACTAAATAACTAAATAACTAAATAACTAAATAACTAAATAACTAAATAACTAAATAACTAAATAACTAAATAACTAAATAACTAAATAACTAAATAACTAAATAACTAAATAACTAAATAACTAAATAACTAAATAACTAAATAACTAAATAACTAAATAACTAAATAACTAAATAACTAAATAACTAAATAACTAAATAACTAAATAACTAAATAACTAAATAACTAAATAACTAAATAACTAAATAACTAAATAACTAAATAACTAAATAACTAAATAACTAAATAACTAAATAACTAAATAACTAAATAACTAAATAACTAAATAACTAAATAACTAAATAACTAAATAACTAAATAACTAAATAACTAAATAACTAAATAACTAAATAACTAAATAACTAAATAACTAAATAACTAAATAACTAAATAACTAAATAACTAAATAACTAAATAACTAAATAACTAAATAACTAAATAACTAAATAACTAAATAACTAAATAACTAAATAACTAAATAACTAAATAACTAAATAACTAAATAACTAAATAACTAAATAACTAAATAACTAAATAACTAAATAACTAAATAACTAAATAACTAAATAACTAAATAACTAAATAACTAAATAACTAAATAACTAAATAACTAAATAACTAAATAACTAAATAACTAAATAACTAAATAACTAAATAACTAAATAACTAAATAACTAAATAACTAAATAACTAAATAACTAAATAACTAAATAACTAAATAACTAAATAACTAAATAACTAAATAACTAAATAACTAAATAACTAAATAACTAAATAACTAAATAACTAAATAACTAAATAACTAAATAACTAAATAACTAAATAACTAAATAACTAAATAACTAAATAACTAAATAACTAAATAACTAAATAACTAAATAACTAAATAACTAAATAACTAAATAACTAAATAACTAAATAACTAAATAACTAAATAACTAAATAACTAAATAACTAAATAACTAAATAACTAAATAACTAAATAACTAAATAACTAAATAACTAAATAACTAAATAACTAAATAACTAAATAACTAAATAACTAAATAACTAAATAACTAAATAACTAAATAACTAAATAACTAAATAACTAAATAACTAAATAACTAAATAACTAAATAACTAAATAACTAAATAACTAAATAACTAAATAACTAAATAACTAAATAACTAAATAACTAAATAACTAAATAACTAAATAACTAAATAACTAAATAACTAAATAACTAAATAACTAAATAACTAAATAACTAAATAACTAAATAACTAAATAACTAAATAACTAAATAACTAAATAACTAAATAACTAAATAACTAAATAACTAAATAACTAAATAACTAAATAACTAAATAACTAAATAACTAAATAACTAAATAACTAAATAACTAAATAACTAAATAACTAAATAACTAAATAACTAAATAACTAAATAACTAAATAACTAAATAACTAAATAACTAAATAACTAAATAACTAAATAACTAAATAACTAAATAACTAAATAACTAAATAACTAAATAACTAAATAACTAAATAACTAAATAACTAAATAACTAAATAACTAAATAACTAAATAACTAAATAACTAAATAACTAAATAACTAAATAACTAAATAACTAAATAACTAAATAACTAAATAACTAAATAACTAAATAACTAAATAACTAAATAACTAAATAACTAAATAACTAAATAACTAAATAACTAAATAACTAAATAACTAAATAACTAAATAACTAAATAACTAAATAACTAAATAACTAAATAACTAAATAACTAAATAACTAAATAACTAAATAACTAAATAACTAAATAACTAAATAACTAAATAACTAAATAACTAAATAACTAAATAACTAAATAACTAAATAACTAAATAACTAAATAACTAAATAACTAAATAACTAAATAACTAAATAACTAAATAACTAAATAACTAAATAACTAAATAACTAAATAACTAAATAACTAAATAACTAAATAACTAAATAACTAAATAACTAAATAACTAAATAACTAAATAACTAAATAACTAAATAACTAAATAACTAAATAACTAAATAACTAAATAACTAAATAACTAAATAACTAAATAACTAAATAACTAAATAACTAAATAACTAAATAACTAAATAACTAAATAACTAAATAACTAAATAACTAAATAACTAAATAACTAAATAACTAAATAACTAAATAACTAAATAACTAAATAACTAAATAACTAAATAACTAAATAACTAAATAACTAAATAACTAAATAACTAAATAACTAAATAACTAAATAACTAAATAACTAAATAACTAAATAACTAAATAACTAAATAACTAAATAACTAAATAACTAAATAACTAAATAACTAAATAACTAAATAACTAAATAACTAAATAACTAAATAACTAAATAACTAAATAACTAAATAACTAAATAACTAAATAACTAAATAACTAAATAACTAAATAACTAAATAACTAAATAACTAAATAACTAAATAACTAAATAACTAAATAACTAAATAACTAAATAACTAAATAACTAAATAACTAAATAACTAAATAACTAAATAACTAAATAACTAAATAACTAAATAACTAAATAACTAAATAACTAAATAACTAAATAACTAAATAACTAAATAACTAAATAACTAAATAACTAAATAACTAAATAACTAAATAACTAAATAACTAAATAACTAAATAACTAAATAACTAAATAACTAAATAACTAAATAACTAAATAACTAAATAACTAAATAACTAAATAACTAAATAACTAAATAACTAAATAACTAAATAACTAAATAACTAAATAACTAAATAACTAAATAACTAAATAACTAAATAACTAAATAACTAAATAACTAAATAACTAAATAACTAAATAACTAAATAACTAAATAACTAAATAACTAAATAACTAAATAACTAAATAACTAAATAACTAAATAACTAAATAACTAAATAACTAAATAACTAAATAACTAAATAACTAAATAACTAAATAACTAAATAACTAAATAACTAAATAACTAAATAACTAAATAACTAAATAACTAAATAACTAAATAACTAAATAACTAAATAACTAAATAACTAAATAACTAAATAACTAAATAACTAAATAACTAAATAACTAAATAACTAAATAACTAAATAACTAAATAACTAAATAACTAAATAACTAAATAACTAAATAACTAAATAACTAAATAACTAAATAACTAAATAACTAAATAACTAAATAACTAAATAACTAAATAACTAAATAACTAAATAACTAAATAACTAAATAACTAAATAACTAAATAACTAAATAACTAAATAACTAAATAACTAAATAACTAAATAACTAAATAACTAAATAACTAAATAACTAAATAACTAAATAACTAAATAACTAAATAACTAAATAACTAAATAACTAAATAACTAAATAACTAAATAACTAAATAACTAAATAACTAAATAACTAAATAACTAAATAACTAAATAACTAAATAACTAAATAACTAAATAACTAAATAACTAAATAACTAAATAACTAAATAACTAAATAACTAAATAACTAAATAACTAAATAACTAAATAACTAAATAACTAAATAACTAAATAACTAAATAACTAAATAACTAAACTAACTAAATAACTAAATAACTAAATAACTAAATAACTAAATAACTAAATAACTAAATAACTAAATAACTAAATAACTAAATAACTAAATAACTAAATAACTAAATAACTAAATAACTAAATAACTAAATAACTAAATAACTAAATAACTAAATAACTAAATAACTAAATAACTAAATAACTAAATAACTAAATAACTAAATAACTAAATAACTAAATAACTAAATAACTAAATAACTAAATAACTAAATAACTAAATAACTAAATAACTAAATAACTAAATAACTAAATAACTAAATAACTAAATAACTAAATAACTAAATAACTAAATAACTAAATAACTAAATAACTAAATAACTAAATAACTAAATAACTAAATAACTAAATAACTAAATAACTAAATAACTAAATAACTAAATAACTAAATAACTAAATAACTAAATAACTAAATAACTAAATAACTAAATAACTAAATAACTAAATAACTAAATAACTAAATAACTAAATAACTAAATAACTAAATAACTAAATAACTAAATAACTAAATAACTAAATAACTAAATAACTAAATAACTAAATAACTAAATAACTAAATAACTAAATAACTAAATAACTAAATAACTAAATAACTAAATAACTAAATAACTAAATAACTAAATAACTAAATAACTAAATAACTAAATAACTAAATAACTAAATAACTAAATAACTAAATAACTAAATAACTAAATAACTAAATAACTAAATAACTAAATAACTAAATAACTAAATAACTAAATAACTAAATAACTAAATAACTAAATAACTAAATAACTAAATAACTAAATAACTAAATAACTAAATAACTAAATAACTAAATAACTAAATAACTAAATAACTAAATAACTAAATAACTAAATAACTAAATAACTAAATAACTAAATAACTAAATAACTAAATAACTAAATAACTAAATAACTAAATAACTAAATAACTAAATAACTAAATAACTAAATAACTAAATAACTAAATAACTAAATAACTAAATAACTAAATAACTAAATAACTAAATAACTAAATAACTAAATAACTAAATAACTAAATAACTAAATAACTAAATAACTAAATAACTAAATAACTAAATAACTAAATAACTAAATAACTAAATAACTAAATAACTAAATAACTAAATAACTAAATAACTAAATAACTAAATAACTAAATAACTAAATAACTAAATAACTAAATAACTAAATAACTAAATAACTAAATAACTAAATAACTAAATAACTAAATAACTAAATAACTAAATAACTAAATAACTAAATAACTAAATAACTAAATAACTAAATAACTAAATAACTAAATAACTAAATAACTAAATAACTAAATAACTAAATAACTAAATAACTAAATAACTAAATAACTAAATAACTAAATAACTAAATAACTAAATAACTAAATAACTAAATAACTAAATAACTAAATAACTAAATAACTAAATAACTAAATAACTAAATAACTAAATAACTAAATAACTAAATAACTAAATAACTAAATAACTAAATAACTAAATAACTAAATAACTAAATAACTAAATAACTAAATAACTAAATAACTAAATAACTAAATAACTAAATAACTAAATAACTAAATAACTAAATAACTAAATAACTAAATAACTAAATAACTAAATAACTAAATAACTAAATAACTAAATAACTAAATAACTAAATAACTAAATAACTAAATAACTAAATAACTAAATAACTAAATAACTAAATAACTAAATAACTAAATAACTAAATAACTAAATAACTAAATAACTAAATAACTAAATAACTAAATAACTAAATAACTAAATAACTAAATAACTAAATAACTAAATAACTAAATAACTAAATAACTAAATAACTAAATAACTAAATAACTAAATAACTAAATAACTAAATAACTAAATAACTAAATAACTAAATAACTAAATAACTAAATAACTAAATAACTAAATAACTAAATAACTAAATAACTAAATAACTAAATAACTAAATAACTAAATAACTAAATAACTAAATAACTAAATAACTAAATAACTAAATAACTAAATAACTAAATAACTAAATAACTAAATAACTAAATAACTAAATAACTAAATAACTAAATAACTAAATAACTAAATAACTAAATAACTAAATAACTAAATAACTAAATAACTAAATAACTAAATAACTAAATAACTAAATAACTAAATAACTAAATAACTAAATAACTAAATAACTAAATAACTAAATAACTAAATAACTAAATAACTAAATAACTAAATAACTAAATAACTAAATAACTAAATAACTAAATAACTAAATAACTAAATAACTAAATAACTAAATAACTAAATAACTAAATAACTAAATAACTAAATAACTAAATAACTAAATAACTAAATAACTAAATAACTAAATAACTAAATAACTAAATAACTAAATAACTAAATAACTAAATAACTAAATAACTAAATAACTAAATAACTAAATAACTAAATAACTAAATAACTAAATAACTAAATAACTAAATAACTAAATAACTAAATAACTAAATAACTAAATAACTAAATAACTAAATAACTAAATAACTAAATAACTAAATAACTAAATAACTAAATAACTAAATAACTAAATAACTAAATAACTAAATAACTAAATAACTAAATAACTAAATAACTAAATAACTAAATAACTAAATAACTAAATAACTAAATAACTAAATAACTAAATAACTAAATAACTAAATAACTAAATAACTAAATAACTAAATAACTAAATAACTAAATAACTAAATAACTAAATAACTAAATAACTAAATAACTAAATAACTAAATAACTAAATAACTAAATAACTAAATAACTAAATAACTAAATAACTAAATAACTAAATAACTAAATAACTAAATAACTAAATAACTAAATAACTAAATAACTAAATAACTAAATAACTAAATAACTAAATAACTAAATAACTAAATAACTAAATAACTAAATAACTAAATAACTAAATAACTAAATAACTAAATAACTAAATAACTAAATAACTAAATAACTAAATAACTAAATAACTAAATAACTAAATAACTAAATAACTAAATAACTAAATAACTAAATAACTAAATAACTAAATAACTAAATAACTAAATAACTAAATAACTAAATAACTAAATAACTAAATAACTAAATAACTAAATAACTAAATAACTAAATAACTAAATAACTAAATAACTAAATAACTAAATAACTAAATAACTAAATAACTAAATAACTAAATAACTAAATAACTAAATAACTAAATAACTAAATAACTAAATAACTAAATAACTAAATAACTAAATAACTAAATAACTAAATAACTAAATAACTAAATAACTAAATAACTAAATAACTAAATAACTAAATAACTAAATAACTAAATAACTAAATAACTAAATAACTAAATAACTAAATAACTAAATAACTAAATAACTAAATAACTAAATAACTAAATAACTAAATAACTAAATAACTAAATAACTAAATAACTAAATAACTAAATAACTAAATAACTAAATAACTAAATAACTAAATAACTAAATAACTAAATAACTAAATAACTAAATAACTAAATAACTAAATAACTAAATAACTAAATAACTAAATAACTAAATAACTAAATAACTAAATAACTAAATAACTAAATAACTAAATAACTAAATAACTAAATAACTAAATAACTAAATAACTAAATAACTAAATAACTAAATAACTAAATAACTAAATAACTAAATAACTAAATAACTAAATAACTAAATAACTAAATAACTAAATAACTAAATAACTAAATAACTAAATAACTAAATAACTAAATAACTAAATAACTAAATAACTAAATAACTAAATAACTAAATAACTAAATAACTAAATAACTAAATAACTAAATAACTAAATAACTAAATAACTAAATAACTAAATAACTAAATAACTAAATAACTAAATAACTAAATAACTAAATAACTAAATAACTAAATAACTAAATAACTAAATAACTAAATAACTAAATAACTAAATAACTAAATAACTAAATAACTAAATAACTAAATAACTAAATAACTAAATAACTAAATAACTAAATAACTAAATAACTAAATAACTAAATAACTAAATAACTAAATAACTAAATAACTAAATAACTAAATAACTAAATAACTAAATAACTAAATAACTAAATAACTAAATAACTAAATAACTAAATAACTAAATAACTAAATAACTAAATAACTAAATAACTAAATAACTAAATAACTAAATAACTAAATAACTAAATAACTAAATAACTAAATAACTAAATAACTAAATAACTAAATAACTAAATAACTAAATAACTAAATAACTAAATAACTAAATAACTAAATAACTAAATAACTAAATAACTAAATAACTAAATAACTAAATAACTAAATAACTAAATAACTAAATAACTAAATAACTAAATAACTAAATAACTAAATAACTAAATAACTAAATAACTAAATAACTAAATAACTAAATAACTAAATAACTAAATAACTAAATAACTAAAAAACTAAATAACTAAATAACTAAATAACTAAATAACTAAATAACTAAATAACTAAATAACTAAATAACTAAATAACTAAATAACTAAATAACTAAATAACTAAATAACTAAATAACTAAATAACTAAATAACTAAATAACTAAATAACTACTAAATAACTAAATAACTAAATAACTAAATAACTAAATAACTAAATAACTAAATAACTAAATAACTAAATAACTAAATAACTAAATAACTAAATAACTAAATAACTAAATAACTAAATAACTAAATAACTAAATAACTAAATAACTAAATAACTAAATAACTAAATAACTAAATAACTAGAATAACTAAATAACTAAAATAACTAAACTAAACTAAATAACTAAATAACTAAATAACTAAATAACAACTATATAACTAAATAAATAAATAACTAAATTAACTAAATAACCTTAATAACTAAATAACCTAAATAACTAAAACTAATACTAATAACTAAATAACTAAATAACTATATAACTTAATAAACTAAGATAACTAAATAACTTAGATAATACTAAATAAATAACTAAATAACTAAATAACTAAATAACTAAATAACTAAATAACTAAATAACTAAATAACTAAATAACTAAATAACTAAATAACTAAATAACTAAATAACTAAATAACTAAATAACTAAATAACTAAATAACTAAATAACTAAATAACTAAATAACTAAATAACTAAATAACTAAATAACTAAATAACTAAATAACTAAATAACTAAATAACTAAATAACTAAATAACTAAATAACTAAATAACTAAATAACTAAATAACTAAATAACTAAATAACTAAATAACTAAATAACTAAATAACTAAATAACTAAATAACTAAATAACTAAATAACTAAATAACTAAATAACTAAATAACTAAATAACTAAATAACTAAATAACTAAATAACTAAATAACTAAATAACTAAATAACTAAATAACTAAATAACTAAATAACTAAATAACTAAATAACTAAATAACTAAATAACTAAATAACTAAATAACTAAATAACTAAATAACTAAATAACTAAATAACTAAATAACTAAATAACTAAATAACTAAATAACTAAATAACTAAATAACTAAATAACTAAATAACTAAATAACTAAATAACTAAATAACTAAATAACTAAATAACTAAATAACTAAATAACTAAATAACTAAATAACTAAATAACTAAATAACTAAATAACTAAATAACTAAATAACTAAATAACTAAATAACTAAATAACTAAATAACTAAATAACTAAATAACTAAATAACTAAATAACTAAATAACTAAATAACTAAATAACTAAATAACTAAATAACTAAATAACTAAATAACTAAATAACTAAATAACTAAATAACTAAATAACTAAATAACTAAATAACTAAATAACTAAATAACTAAATAACTAAATAACTAAATAACTAAATAACTAAATAACTAAATAACTAAATAACTAAATAACTAAATAACTAAATAACTAAATAACTAAATAACTAAATAACTAAATAACTAAATAACTAAATAACTAAATAACTAAATAACTAAATAACTAAATAACTAAATAACTAAATAACTAAATAACTAAATAACTAAATAACTAAATAACTAAATAACTAAATAACTAAATAACTAAATAACTAAATAACTAAATAACTAAATAACTAAATAACTAAATAACTAAATAACTAAATAACTAAATAACTAAATAACTAAATAACTAAATAACTAAATAACTAAATAACTAAATAACTAAATAACTAAATAACTAAATAACTAAATAACTAAATAACTAAATAACTAAATAACTAAATAACTAAATAACTAAATAACTAAATAACTAAATAACTAAATAACTAAATAACTAAATAACTAAATAACTAAATAACTAAATAACTAAATAACTAAATAACTAAATAACTAAATAACTAAATAACTAAATAACTAAATAACTAAATAACTAAATAACTAAATAACTAAATAACTAAATAACTAAATAACTAAATAACTAAATAACTAAATAACTAAATAACTAAATAACTAAATAACTAAATAACTAAATAACTAAATAACTAAATAACTAAATAACTAAATAACTAAATAACTAAATAACTAAATAACTAAATAACTAAATAACTAAATAACTAAATAACTAAATAACTAAATAACTAAATAACTAAATAACTAAATAACTAAATAACTAAATAACTAAATAACTAAATAACTAAATAACTAAATAACTAAATAACTAAATAACTAAATAACTAAATAACTAAATAACTAAATAACTAAATAACTAAATAACTAAATAACTAAATAACTAAATAACTAAATAACTAAATAACTAAATAACTAAATAACTAAATAACTAAATAACTAAATAACTAAATAACTAAATAACTAAATAACTAAATAACTAAATAACTAAATAACTAAATAACTAAATAACTAAATAACTAAATAACTAAATAACTAAATAACTAAATAACTAAATAACTAAATAACTAAATAACTAAATAACTAAATAACTAAATAACTAAATAACTAAATAACTAAATAACTAAATAACTAAATAACTAAATAACTAAATAACTAAATAACTAAATAACTAAATAACTAAATAACTAAATAACTAAATAACTAAATAACTAAATAACTAAATAACTAAATAACTAAATAACTAAATAACTAAATAACTAACTAAATAAATAACTAAATAACTAAATAACTAAATAAATAACTAAATAACTAAATAACTAAATAACTAAATAACTAAATAACTAAATAACTAACTAAATAACTAAATAACTAAATAACTAAATAACTAATAACTAAATAACTAAATAACTAAAAACTAAATAACTAAATAACTAATAACTAACTAAATAACTAAATAACTAAATAACTAAATAACTAAATAACTAAATAACTAAATAACTAAATAACTAAATAACTAAATAACTAAATAACTAAATAACTAAATAACTAAATAACTAAATACTAAATAACTAAATAACTAAATAACTAAATAACTAAATAACTAAATAACTAAATAACTAATAACTAAATAACTAATAAATAAAACTAAATAACTAAATAACTAAATAACTAAATAACTAAATAACTAAAATAACTAAATAACTAAATAAATAACTAAATAACTAAATAACTAAATAACTAAATAACTAAATAACTAAATAACTAAAATAACTAAATAAATAACTAAATAACTAACTAAATAACTAAATAACTAAATAACTAAATAACTAAATAACTAAATAACTAAATAACTAAATAACTAAATAACTAAATAACTAAATAACTAAATAACTAAATAACTAAAATAACTAAATAACTAAATAACTAAATAACTAAATAACTAAATAACTAAATAACTAAATAACTAAATAAATAACTAATAACTAAATAACTAAATAACTAAATAACTAAATAACTAAATAACTAAATAACTAAATAACTAAATAACTAAATAACTAAATAACTAAATAACTAAATAACTAAATAACTAAATAACTAAATAACTAAATAACTAAATAACTAAATAACTAAATAACTAAATAACTAAATAACTAAATAACTAAATAACTAACTAATAACTAAATAACTAAATAACTAAATAACTAAATAACTAAATAACTAAATAACTAAATAACTAAATAACTAAATAACTAAATAACTAAATAACTAAATAACTAAATAATAACTAAATAACTAAATAACTAAATAACTAAATAACTAAATAACTAAATAACTAAATAACTAAAATAACTAAATAACTAAATAACTAAATAACTAAATAACTAAATAACTAAATAACTAAATAACTAAATAACTAAATAACTAAATAACTAAATAACTAAATAACTAAATAACTAAATAACTAAATAACTAACTAAAATAACTAAATAACTAAATAACTAAATAACTAAATAACTAAATAACTAAATAACTAAATAACTAAATAACTAAATAACTAAATAACTAAATAACTAAATAACTAAATAACTAAATAACTAAATAACTAACTAACTAAATAACTAAATAACTAAATAACTAAATAACTAAATAACAAAATAACTAAATAACTAAATAACTAAATAACTAAATAACTAAATAACTAAATAACCTAAATAACTAAATAACTAAATAACTAAATAACTAAATAACTAAATAACTAAATAACTAAATAACTAAATAACTAAATAACTAAATAACTAAATAACTAAATAACTAAATAACTAAATAACTAAATAACTAAATAACTAAATAACTAAATAACTAAATAACTAAATAACTAAATAACTAAATAACTAAATAACTAAATAACTAAATAACTAAATAACTAAATAACTAAATAACTAAATAACTAAATAACTAAATAACTAAATAACTAAATAACTAAATAACTAAATAACTAAATAACTAAATAACTAAATAACTAAATAACTAAATAACTAAATAACTAAATAACTAAATAACTAAATAACTAAATAACTAAATAACTAAATAACTAAATAACTAAATAACTAAATAACTAAATAACTAAATAACTAAATAACTAAATAACTAAATAACTAAATAACTAAATAACTAAATAACTAAATAACTAAATAACTAAATAACTAAATAACTAAATAACTAAATAACTAAATAACTAAATAACTAAATAACTAAATAACTAAATAACTAAATAACTAAATAACTAAATAACTAAATAACTAAATAACTAAATAACTAAATAACTAAATAACTAAATAACTAAATAACTAAATAACTAAATAACTAAATAACTAAATAACTAAATAACTAAATAACTAAATAACTAAATAACTAAATAACTAAATAACTAAATAACTAAATAACTAAATAACTAAATAACTAAATAACTAAATAACTAAATAACTAAATAACTAAATAACTAAATAACTAAATAACTAAATAACTAAATAACTAAATAACTAAATAACTAAATAACTAAATAACTAAATAACTAAATAACTAAATAACTAAATAACTAAATAACTAAATAACTAAATAACTAAATAACTAAATAACTAAATAACTAAATAACTAAATAACTAAATAACTAAATAACTAAATAACTAAATAACTAAATAACTAAATAACTAAATAACTAAATAACTAAATAACTAAATAACTAAATAACTAAATAACTAAATAACTAAATAACTAAATAACTAAATAACTAAATAACTAAATAACTAAATAACTAAATAACTAAATAACTAAATAACTAAATAACTAAATAACTAAATAACTAAATAACTAAATAACTAAATAACTAAATAACTAAATAACTAAATAACTAAATAACTAAATAACTAAATAACTAAATAACTAAATAACTAAATAACTAAATAACTAAATAACTAAATAACTAAATAACTAAATAACTAAATAACTAAATAACTAAATAACTAAATAACTAAATAACTAAATAACTAAATAACTAAATAACTAAATAACTAAATAACTAAATAACTAAATAACTAAATAACTAAATAACTAAATAACTAAATAACTAAATAACTAAATAACTAAATAACTAAATAACTAAATAACTAAATAACTAAATAACTAAATAACTAAATAACTAAATAACTAAATAACTAAATAACTAAATAACTAAATAACTAAATAACTAAATAACTAAATAACTAAATAACTAAATAACTAAATAACTAAATAACTAAATAACTAAATAACTAAATAACTAAATAACTAAATAACTAAATAACTAAATAACTAAATAACTAAATAACTAAATAACTAAATAACTAAATAACTAAATAACTAAATAACTAAATAACTAAATAACTAAATAACTAAATAACTAAATAACTAAATAACTAAATAACTAAATAACTAAATAACTAAATAACTAAATAACTAAATAACTAAATAACTAAATAACTAAATAACTAAATAACTAAATAACTAAATAACTAAATAACTAAATAACTAAATAACTAAATAACTAAATAACTAAATAACTAAATAACTAAATAACTAAATAACTAAATAACTAAATAACTAAATAACTAAATAACTAAATAACTAAATAACTAAATAACTAAATAACTAAATAACTAAATAACTAAATAACTAAATAACTAAATAACTAAATAACTAAATAACTAAATAACTAAATAACTAAATAACTAAATAACTAAATAACTAAATAACTAAATAACTAAATAACTAAATAACTAAATAACTAAATAACTAAATAACTAAATAACTAAATAACTAAATAACTAAATAACTAAATAACTAAATAACTAAATAACTAAATAACTAAATAACTAAATAACTAAATAACTAAATAACTAAATAACTAAATAACTAAATAACTAAATAACTAAATAACTAAATAACTAAATAACTAAATAACTAAATAACTAAATAACTAAATAACTAAATAACTAAATAACTAAATAACTAAATAACTAAATAACTAAATAACTAAATAACTAAATAACTAAATAACTAAATAACTAAATAACTAAATAACTAAATAACTAAATAACTAAATAACTAAATAACTAAATAACTAAATAACTAAATAACTAAATAACTAAATAACTAAATAACTAAATAACTAAATAACTAAATAACTAAATAACTAAATAACTAAATAACTAAATAACTAAATAACTAAATAACTAAATAACTAAATAACTAAATAACTAAATAACTAAATAACTAAATAACTAAATAACTAAATAACTAAATAACTAAATAACTAAATAACTAAATAACTAAATAACTAAATAACTAAATAACTAAATAACTAAATAACTAAATAACTAAATAACTAAATAACTAAATAACTAAATAACTAAATAACTAAATAACTAAATAACTAAATAACTAAATAACTAAATAACTAAATAACTAAATAACTAAATAACTAAATAACTAAATAACTAAATAACTAAATAACTAAATAACTAAATAACTAAATAACTAAATAACTAAATAACTAAATAACTAAATAACTAAATAACTAAATAACTAAATAACTAAATAACTAAATAACTAAATAACTAAATAACTAAATAACTAAATAACTAAATAACTAAATAACTAAATAACTAAATAACTAAATAACTAAATAACTAAATAACTAAATAACTAAATAACTAAATAACTAAATAACTAAATAACTAAATAACTAAATAACTAAATAACTAAATAACTAAATAACTAAATAACTAAATAACTAAATAACTAAATAACTAAATAACTAAATAACTAAATAACTAAATAACTAAATAACTAAATAACTAAATAACTAAATAACTAAATAACTAAATAACTAAATAACTAAATAACTAAATAACTAAATAACTAAATAACTAAATAACTAAATAACTAAATAACTAAATAACTAAATAACTAAATAACTAAATAACTAAATAACTAAATAACTAAATAACTAAATAACTAAATAACTAAATAACTAAATAACTAAATAACTAAATAACTAAATAACTAAATAACTAAATAACTAAATAACTAAATAACTAAATAACTAAATAACTAAATAAC
Organism: Nebria salina; assembly: GCA_944039245.1. NCBI lineage: Eukaryota > Metazoa > Arthropoda > Insecta > Coleoptera > Carabidae > Nebria > Nebria salina. The sequence goes on along the minus strand of CALUEK010000256.1, from coordinate 67,702 downwards.
TAAATAACTAAATAACTAAATAACTAAATAACTAAATAACTAAATAACTAAATAACTAAATAACTAAATAACTAAATAACTAAATAACTAAATAACTAAATAACTAAATAACTAAATAACTAAATAACTAAATAACTAAATAACTAAATAACTAAATAACTAAATAACTAAATAACTAAATAACTAAATAACTAAATAACTAAATAACTAAATAACTAAATAACTAAATAACTAAATAACTAAATAACTAAATAACTAAATAACTAAATAACTAAATAACTAAATAACTAAATAACTAAATAACTAAATAACTAAATAACTAAATAACTAAATAACTAAATAACTAAATAACTAAATAACTAAATAACTAAATAACTAAATAACTAAATAACTAAATAACTAAATAACTAAATAACTAAATAACTAAATAACTAAATAACTAAATAACTAAATAACTAAATAACTAAATAACTAAATAACTAAATAACTAAATAACTAAATAACTAAATAACTAAATAACTAAATAACTAAATAACTAAATAACTAAATAACTAAATAACTAAATAACTAAATAACTAAATAACTAAATAACTAAATAACTAAATAACTAAATAACTAAATAACTAAATAACTAAATAACTAAATAACTAAATAACTAAATAACTAAATAACTAAATAACTAAATAACTAAATAACTAAATAACTAAATAACTAAATAACTAAATAACTAAATAACTAAATAACTAAATAACTAAATAACTAAATAACTAAATAACTAAATAACTAAATAACTAAATAACTAAATAACTAAATAACTAAATAACTAAATAACTAAATAACTAAATAACTAAATAACTAAATAACTAAATAACTAAATAACTAAATAACTAAATAACTAAATAACTAAATAACTAAATAACTAAATAACTAAATAACTAAATAACTAAATAACTAAATAACTAAATAACTAAATAACTAAATAACTAAATAACTAAATAACTAAATAACTAAATAACTAAATAACTAAATAACTAAATAACTAAATAACTAAATAACTAAATAACTAAATAACTAAATAACTAAATAACTAAATAACTAAATAACTAAATAACTAAATAACTAAATAACTAAATAACTAAATAACTAAATAACTAAATAACTAAATAACTAAATAACTAAATAACTAAATAACTAAATAACTAAATAACTAAATAACTAAATAACTAAATAACTAAATAACTAAATAACTAAATAACTAAATAACTAAATAACTAAATAACTAAATAACTAAATAACTAAATAACTAAATAACTAAATAACTAAATAACTAAATAACTAAATAACTAAATAACTAAATAACTAAATAACTAAATAACTAAATAACTAAATAACTAAATAACTAAATAACTAAATAACTAAATAACTAAATAACTAAATAACTAAATAACTAAATAACTAAATAACTAAATAACTAAATAACTAAATAACTAAATAACTAAATAACTAAATAACTAAATAACTAAATAACTAAATAACTAAATAACTAAATAACTAAATAACTAAATAACTAAATAACTAAATAACTAAATAACTAAATAACTAAATAACTAAATAACTAAATAACTAAATAACTAAATAACTAAATAACTAAATAACTAAATAACTAAATAACTAAATAACTAAATAACTAAATAACTAAATAACTAAATAACTAAATAACTAAATAACTAAATAACTAAATAACTAAATAACTAAATAACTAAATAACTAAATAACTAAATAACTAAATAACTAAATAACTAAATAACTAAATAACTAAATAACTAAATAACTAAATAACTAAATAACTAAATAACTAAATAACTAAATAACTAAATAACTAAATAACTAAATAACTAAATAACTAAATAACTAAATAACTAAATAACTAAATAACTAAATAACTAAATAACTAAATAACTAAATAACTAAATAACTAAATAACTAAATAACTAAATAACTAAATAACTAAATAACTAAATAACTAAATAACTAAATAACTAAATAACTAAATAACTAAATAACTAAATAACTAAATAACTAAATAACTAAATAACTAAATAACTAAATAACTAAATAACTAAATAACTAAATAACTAAATAACTAAATAACTAAATAACTAAATAACTAAATAACTAAATAACTAAATAACTAAATAACTAAATAACTAAATAACTAAATAACTAAATAACTAAATAACTAAATAACTAAATAACTAAATAACTAAATAACTAAATAACTAAATAACTAAATAACTAAATAACTAAATAACTAAATAACTAAATAACTAAATAACTAAATAACTAAATAACTAAATAACTAAATAACTAAATAACTAAATAACTAAATAACTAAATAACTAAATAACTAAATAACTAAATAACTAAATAACTAAATAACTAAATAACTAAATAACTAAATAACTAAATAACTAAATAACTAAATAACTAAATAACTAAATAACTAAATAACTAAATAACTAAATAACTAAATAACTAAATAACTAAATAACTAAATAACTAAATAACTAAATAACTAAATAACTAAATAACTAAATAACTAAATAACTAAATAACTAAATAACTAAATAACTAAATAACTAAATAACTAAATAACTAAATAACTAAATAACTAAATAACTAAATAACTAAATAACTAAATAACTAAATAACTAAATAACTAAATAACTAAATAACTAAATAACTAAATAACTAAATAACTAAATAACTAAATAACTAAATAACTAAATAACTAAATAACTAAATAACTAAATAACTAAATAACTAAATAACTAAATAACTAAATAACTAATAATAACTAAATAACTAAATAACATAAATAACTAAATAACTAAATAACTAAATAACTAAATAACTAAATAACTAAATAACTAAATAACTAAATAACTAAATAACTAAATAACTAAATAACTAAATAACTAAATAACTAAATAACTAAATAACTAAATAACTAAATAACTAAATAACTAAATAACTAAATAACTAAATAACTAAATAACTAAATAACTAAATAACTAAATAACTAAATAACTAAATAACTAAATAACTAAATAACTAAATAACTAAATAACTAAATAACTAAATAACTAAATAACTAAATAACTAAATAACTAAATAACTAAATAACTAAATAACTAAATAACTAAATAACTAAATAACTAAATAACTAAATAACTAAATAACTAAATAACTAAATAACTAAATAACTAAATAACTAAATAACTAAATAACTAAATAACTAAATAACTAAATAACTAAATAACTAAATAACTAAATAACTAAATAACTAAATAACTAAATAACTAAATAACTAAATAACTAAATAACTAAATAACTAAATAACTAAATAACTAAATAACTAAATAACTAAATAACTAAATAACTAAATAACTAAATAACTAAATAACTAAATAACTAAATAACTAAATAACTAAATAACTAAATAACTAAATAACTAAATAACTAAATAACTAAATAACTAAATAACTAAATAACTAAATAACTAAATAACTAAATAACTAAATAACTAAATAACTAAATAACTAAATAACTAAATAACTAAATAACTAATAACTAAATAACTAAATAACTAAATAACTAAATAACTAAATAACTAAATAACTAAATAACTAAATAACTAAATAACTAAATAACTAAATAACTAAATAACTAAATAACTAAATAACTAAATAACTAAATAACTAAATAACTAAATAACTAAATAACTAAATAACTAAATAACTAAATAACTAAATAACTAAATAACTAAATAACTAAATAACTAAATAACTAAATAACTAAATAACTAAATAACTAAATAACTAAATAACTAAATAACTAAATAACTAAATAACTAAATAACTAAATAACTAAATAACTAAATAACTAAATAACTAAATAACTAAATAACTAAATAACTAAATAACTAAATAACTAAATAACTAAATAACTAAATAACTAAATAACTAAATAACTAAATAACTAAATAACTAAATAACTAAATAACTAAATAACTAAATAACTAAATAACTAAATAACTAAATAACTAAATAACTAAATAACTAAATAACTAAATAACTAAATAACTAAATAACTAAATAACTAAATAACTAAATAACTAAATAACTAAATAACTAAATAACTAAATAACTAAATAACTAAATAACTAAATAACTAAATAACTAAATAACTAAATAACTAAATAACTAAATAACTAAATAACTAAATAACTAAATAACTAAATAACTAAATAACTAAATAACTAAATAACTAAATAACTAAATAACTAAATAACTAAATAACTAAATAACTAAATAACTAAATAACTAAATAACTAAATAACTAAATAACTAAATAACTAAATAACTAAATAACTAAATAACTAAATAACTAAATAACTAAATAACTAAATAACTAAATAACTAAATAACTAAATAACTAAATAACTAAATAACTAAATAACTAAATAACTAAATAACTAAATAACTAAATAACTAAATAACTAAATAACTAAATAACTAAATAACTAAATAACTAAATAACTAAATAACTAAATAACTAAATAACTAAATAACTAAATAACTAAATAACTAAATAACTAAATAACTAAATAACTAAATAACTAAATAACTAAATAACTAAATAACTAAATAACTAAATAACTAAATAACTAAATAACTAAATAACTAAATAACTAAATAACTAAATAACTAAATAACTAAATAACTAAATAACTAAATAACTAAATAACTAAATAACTAAATAACTAAATAACTAAATAACTAAATAACTAAATAACTAAATAACTAAATAACTAAATAACTAAATAACTAAATAACTAAATAACTAAATAACTAAATAACTAAATAACTAAATAACTAAATAACTAAATAACTAAATAACTAAATAACTAAATAACTAAATAACTAAATAACTAAATAACTAAATAACTAAATAACTAAATAACTAAATAACTAAATAACTAAATAACTAAATAACTAAATAACTAAATAACTAAATAACTAAATAACTAAATAACTAAATAACTAAATAACTAAATAACTAAATAACTAAATAACTAAATAACTAAATAACTAAATAACTAAATAACTAAATAACTAAATAACTAAATAACTAAATAACTAAATAACTAAATAACTAAATAACTAAATAACTAAATAACTAAATAACTAAATAACTAAATAACTAAATAACTAAATAACTAAATAACTAAATAACTAAATAACTAAATAACTAAATAACTAAATAACTAAATAACTAAATAACTAAATAACTAAATAACTAAATAACTAAATAACTAAATAACTAAATAACTAAATAACTAAATAACTAAATAACTAAATAACTAAATAACTAAATAACTAAATAACTAAATAACTAAATAACTAAATAACTAAATAACTAAATAACTAAATAACTAAATAACTAAATAACTAAATAACTAAATAACTAAATAACTAAATAACTAAATAACTAAATAACTAAATAACTAAATAACTAAATAACTAAATAACTAAATAACTAAATAACTAAATAACTAAATAACTAAATAACTAAATAACTAAATAACTAAATAACTAAATAACTAAATAACTAAATAACTAAATAACTAAATAACTAAATAACTAAATAACTAAATAACTAAATAACTAAATAACTAAATAACTAAATAACTAAATAACTAAATAACTAAATAACTAAATAACTAAATAACTAAATAACTAAATAACTAAATAACTAAATAACTAAATAACTAAATAACTAAATAACTAAATAACTAAATAACTAAATAACTAAATAACTAAATAACTAAATAACTAAATAACTAAATAACTAAATAACTAAATAACTAAATAACTAAATAACTAAATAACTAAATAACTAAATAACTAAATAACTAAATAACTAAATAACTAAATAACTAAATAACTAAATAACTAAATAACTAAATAACTAAATAACTAAATAACTAAATAACTAAATAACTAAATAACTAAATAACTAAATAACTAAATAACTAAATAACTAAATAACTAAATAACTAAATAACTAAATAACTAAATAACTAAATAACTAAATAACTAAATAACTAAATAACTAAATAACTAAATAACTAAATAACTAAATAACTAAATAACTAAATAACTAAATAACTAAATAACTAAATAACTAAATAACTAAATAACTAAATAACTAAATAACTAAATAACTAAATAACTAAATAACTAAATAACTAAATAACTAAATAACTAAATAACTAAATAACTAAATAACTAAATAACTAAATAACTAAATAACTAAATAACTAAATAACTAAATAACTAAATAACTAAATAACTAAATAACTAAATAACTAAATAACTAAATAACTAAATAACTAAATAACTAAATAACTAAATAACTAAATAACTAAATAACTAAATAACTAAATAACTAAATAACTAAATAACTAAATAACTAAATAACTAAATAACTAAATAACTAAATAACTAAATAACTAAATAACTAAATAACTAAATAACTAAATAACTAAATAACTAAATAACTAAATAACTAAATAACTAAATAACTAAATAACTAAATAACTAAATAACTAAATAACTAAATAACTAAATAACTAAATAACTAAATAACTAAATAACTAAATAACTAAATAACTAAATAACTAAATAACTAAATAACTAAATAACTAAATAACTAAATAACTAAATAACTAAATAACTAAATAACTAAATAACTAAATAACTAAATAACTAAATAACTAAATAACTAAATAACTAAATAACTAAATAACTAAATAACTAAATAACTAAATAACTAAATAACTAAATAACTAAATAACTAAATAACTAAATAACTAAATAACTAAATAACTAAATAACTAAATAACTAAATAACTAAATAACTAAATAACTAAATAACTAAATAACTAAATAACTAAATAACTAAATAACTAAATAACTAAATAACTAAATAACTAAATAACTAAATAACTAAATAACTAAATAACTAAATAACTAAATAACTAAATAACTAAATAACTAAATAACTAAATAACTAAATAACTAAATAACTAAATAACTAAATAACTAAATAACTAAATAACTAAATAACTAAATAACTAAATAACTAAATAACTAAATAACTAAATAACTAAATAACTAAATAACTAAATAACTAAATAACTAAATAACTAAATAACTAAATAACTAAATAACTAAATAACTAAATAACTAAATAACTAAATAACTAAATAACTAAATAACTAAATAACTAAATAACTAAATAACTAAATAACTAAATAACTAAATAACTAAATAACTAAATAACTAAATAACTAAATAACTAAATAACTAAATAACTAAATAACTAAATAACTAAATAACTAAATAACTAAATAACTAAATAACTAAATAACTAAATAACTAAATAACTAAATAACTAAATAACTAAATAACTAAATAACTAAATAACTAAATAACTAAATAACTAAATAACTAAATAACTAAATAACTAAATAACTAAATAACTAAATAACTAAATAACTAAATAACTAAATAACTAAATAACTAAATAACTAAATAACTAAATAACTAAATAACTAAATAACTAAATAACTAAATAACTAAATAACTAAATAACTAAATAACTAAATAACTAAATAACTAAATAACTAAATAACTAAATAACTAAATAACTAAATAACTAAATAACTAAATAACTAAATAACTAAATAACTAAATAACTAAATAACTAAATAACTAAATAACTAAATAACTAAATAACTAAATAACTAAATAACTAAATAACTAAATAACTAAATAACTAAATAACTAAATAACTAAATAACTAAATAACTAAATAACTAAATAACTAAATAACTAAATAACTAAATAACTAAATAACTAAATAACTAAATAACTAAATAACTAAATAACTAAATAACTAAATAACTAAATAACTAAATAACTAAATAACTAAATAACTAAATAACTAAATAACTAAATAACTAAATAACTAAATAACTAAATAACTAAATAACTAAATAACTAAATAACTAAATAACTAAATAACTAAATAACTAAATAACTAAATAACTAAATAACTAAATAACTAAATAACTAAATAACTAAATAACTAAATAACTAAATAACTAAATAACTAAATAACTAAATAACTAAATAACTAAATAACTAAATAACTAAATAACTAAATAACTAAATAACTAAATAACTAAATAACTAAATAACTAAATAACTAAATAACTAAATAACTAAATAACTAAATAACTAAATAACTAAATAACTAAATAACTAAATAACTAAATAACTAAATAACTAAATAACTAAATAACTAAATAACTAAATAACTAAATAACTAAATAACTAAATAACTAAATAACTAAATAACTAAATAACTAAATAACTAAATAACTAAATAACTAAATAACTAAATAACTAAATAACTAAATAACTAAATAACTAAATAACTAAATAACTAAATAACTAAATAACTAAATAACTAAATAACTAAATAACTAAATAACTAAATAACTAAATAACTAAATAACTAAATAACTAAATAACTAAATAACTAAATAACTAAATAACTAAATAACTAAATAACTAAATAACTAAATAACTAAATAACTAAATAACTAAATAACTAAATAACTAAATAACTAAATAACTAAATAACTAAATAACTAAATAACTAAATAACTAAATAACTAAATAACTAAATAACTAAATAACTAAATAACTAAATAACTAAATAACTAAATAACTAAATAACTAAATAACTAAATAACTAAATAACTAAATAACTAAATAACTAAATAACTAAATAACTAAATAACTAAATAACTAAATAACTAAATAACTAAATAACTAAATAACTAAATAACTAAATAACTAAATAACTAAATAACTAAATAACTAAATAACTAAATAACTAAATAACTAAATAACTAAATAACTAAATAACTAAATAACTAAATAACTAAATAACTAAATAACTAAATAACTAAATAACTAAATAACTAAATAACTAAATAACTAAATAACTAAATAACTAAATAACTAAATAACTAAATAACTAAATAACTAAATAACTAAATAACTAAATAACTAAATAACTAAATAACTAAATAACTAAATAACTAAATAACTAAATAACTAAATAACTAAATAACTAAATAACTAAATAACTAAATAACTAAATAACTAAATAACTAAATAACTAAATAACTAAATAACTAAATAACTAAATAACTAAATAACTAAATAACTAAATAACTAAATAACTAAATAACTAAATAACTAAATAACTAAATAACTAAATAACTAAATAACTAAATAACTAAATAACTAAATAACTAAATAACTAAATAACTAAATAACTAAATAACTAAATAACTAAATAACTAAATAACTAAATAACTAAATAACTAAATAACTAAATAACTAAATAACTAAATAACTAAATAACTAAATAACTAAATAACTAAATAACTAAATAACTAAATAACTAAATAACTAAATAACTAAATAACTAAATAACTAAATAACTAAATAACTAAATAACTAAATAACTAAATAACTAAATAACTAAATAACTAAATAACTAAATAACTAAATAACTAAATAACTAAATAACTAAATAACTAAATAACTAAATAACTAAATAACTAAATAACTAAATAACTAAATAACTAAATAACTAAATAACTAAATAACTAAATAACTAAATAACTAAATAACTAAATAACTAAATAACTAAATAACTAAATAACTAAATAACTAAATAACTAAATAACTAAATAACTAAATAACTAAATAACTAAATAACTAAATAACTAAATAACTAAATAACTAAATAACTAAATAACTAAATAACTAAATAACTAAATAACTAAATAACTAAATAACTAAATAACTAAATAACTAAATAACTAAATAACTAAATAACTAAATAACTAAATAACTAAATAACTAAATAACTAAATAACTAAATAACTAAATAACTAAATAACTAAATAACTAAATAACTAAATAACTAAATAACTAAATAACTAAATAACTAAATAACTAAATAACTAAATAACTAAATAACTAAATAACTAAATAACTAAATAACTAAATAACTAAATAACTAAATAACTAAATAACTAAATAACTAAATAACTAAATAACTAAATAACTAAATAACTAAATAACTAAATAACTAAATAACTAAATAACTAAATAACTAAATAACTAAATAACTAAATAACTAAATAACTAAATAACTAAATAACTAAATAACTAAATAACTAAATAACTAAATAACTAAATAACTAAATAACTAAATAACTAAATAACTAAATAACTAAATAACTAAATAACTAAATAACTAAATAACTAAATAACTAAATAACTAAATAACTAAATAACTAAATAACTAAATAACTAAATAACTAAATAACTAAATAACTAAATAACTAAATAACTAAATAACTAAATAACTAAATAACTAAATAACTAAATAACTAAATAACTAAATAACTAAATAACTAAATAACTAAATAACTAAATAACTAAATAACTAAATAACTAAATAACTAAATAACTAAATAACTAAATAACTAAATAACTAAATAACTAAATAACTAAATAACTAAATAACTAAATAACTAAATAACTAAATAACTAAATAACTAAATAACTAAATAACTAAATAACTAAATAACTAAATAACTAAATAACTAAATAACTAAATAACTAAATAACTAAATAACTAAATAACTAAATAACTAAATAACTAAATAACTAAATAACTAAATAACTAAATAACTAAATAACTAAATAACTAAATAACTAAATAACTAAATAACTAAATAACTAAATAACTAAATAACTAAATAACTAAATAACTAAATAACTAAATAACTAAATAACTAAATAACTAAATAACTAAATAACTAAATAACTAAATAACTAAATATAAAATAACTAATATAACTAAATAACTAAATAACTAAATAACTAAATAACTAAATAACTAAATAACTAAATAACTAAATAACTAAATAACTAAATAACTAAATAACTAAATAACTAAATAACTAAATAACTAAATAACTAAATAACTAAATAACTAAATAACTAAATAACTAAATAACTAAAATAACTAAATAACTAAATAACTAAATAACTAAATAACTAAATAACTAAATAACTAAATAACTAAATAACTAAATAACTAAATAACTAAATAACTAAATAACTAAATAACTAAATAACTAAATAACTAAAATAACTAAATAACTAAAATAACTAAATAACTAAATAACTAATAACTAAATAACTAAATAACTAAATAACTAAATAACTAAATAACTAAATAACTAAATAACTAAATAACTAAATAACTAAATAACTAAATAACTAAATAACTAAATAACTAAATAACTAAATAACTAAATAACTAAATAACTAAATAACTAAATAACTAAATAACTAAAATAACTAAATAACTAAATAACTAAATAACTAAATAACTAAATAACTAAATAACTAAATAACTAAATAACTAATACTAATAACTAAATAACTAAATAACTAAATAACTAAATAACTAAATAACTAAATAACTAAATAACTAAATAACTAAATAACTAAATAACTAAATAACTAAATAACTAAATAACTAAATAACTAAATAACTAAATAACTAAATAACTAAATAACTAAATAACTAAATAACTAAATAACTAAATAACTAAATAACTAAATAACTAAATAACTAAATAACTAAATAACTAAATAACTAAATAACTAAATAACTAAATAACTAATAACTAAATAACTAAATAACTAAATAACTAAATAACTAAATAACTAAATAACAAATAAACTAAATAACTAAATAACTAAATAACTAAATAACTAAATAATACTAAATAACTAAAATAACTAAATAACTAAATAACTAAATAACTAAATAACTAAATAAATAACTAAATAACTAAATAACTAAATAACTAAATAACTAAATAACTAAATAACTAAATAACTAAATAACTAAATAACTAAATAACTAAATAACTAAATAACTAAATAACTAAATAACTAAATAACTAAATAACTAAATAACTAAATAACTAAATAACTAAATAACTAAATAACTAAATAACTAAATAACTAAATAACTAAATAACTAAATAACTAAATAACTAAATAACTAAATAACTAAATAACTAAATAACTAAATAACTAAATAACTAAATAACTAAATAACTAAATAACTAAATAACTAAATAACTAAATAACTAAATAACTAAATAACTAAATAACTAAATAACTAAATAACTAAATAACTAAATAACTAAATAACTAAATAACTAAATAACTAAATAACTAAATAACTAAATAACTAAATAACTAAATAACTAAATAACTAAATAACTAAATAACTAAATAACTAAATAACTAAATAACTAAATAACTAAATAACTAAATAACTAAATAACTAAATAACTAAATAACTAAATAACTAAATAACTAAATAACTAAATAACTAAATAACTAAATAACTAAATAACTAAATAACTAAATAACTAAATAACTAAATAACTAAATAACTAAATAACTAAATAACTAAATAACTAAATAACTAAATAACTAAATAACTAAATAACTAAATAACTAAATAACTAAATAACTAAATAACTAAATAACTAAATAACTAAATAACTAACTAAACAACTAATAACTAAATAACTAACTAAATAACTAAATAACTATATTAAATAACTAAATAACTAAATAACTAAATAATTAAATAACTAATATTTAGTAATTAACTAAATAACTTAAGTTATTAGTTATTAGTTAATAAGTTATTTATTAATATTAGTTATTTAGTTATTTATTATTTAGTTATTTAGTTATTTAGTTATTTAGTTATTAGTTATTTAGTTATTTAGTTATTTAGTTATTTAGTTATTTAGTTATTTAGTTATTTAGTTATTAGTTATTTAGTTATTTAGTTATTTAGTTATTTAGTTATTTAGTTATTTAGTTATTTAGTTATTTAGTTATTTAGTTATTTAGTTATTTAGTTATTTAGTTATTTAGTTATTTAGTTATTTAGTTATTTAGTTATTTAGTTATTTAGTTATTTAGTTATTTAGTTTATTTAGTTATTTAGTTATTTAGTTATTTAGTTATTTAGTTATTTAGTTATTTAGTTATTTAGTTATTTAGTTTATTTAGTTATTTAGTTATTTAGTTATTTAGTTATTTAGTTATTTAGTTATTTAGTTATTTAGTTATTTAGTTATTTAGTTATTTAGTTATTTAGTTATTTAGTTATTTAGTTATTTAGTTATTTAGTTATTTAGTTATTTAGTTATTTAGTTATTTAGTTATTTAGTTATTTAGTTATTTAGTTATTTAGTTATTTAGTTATTTAGTTATTTAGTTATTTAGTTATTTAGTTATTTAGTTATTTAGTTATTTAGTTATTTAGTTATTTAGTTATTTAGTTATTTAGTTATTTAGTTATTTAGTTATTTAGTTATTTAGTTATTTAGTTATTTAGTTATTTAGTTATTTAGTTATTTAGTTATTTAGTTATTTAGTTATTTAGTTATTTAGTTATTTAGTTATTTAGTTATTTAGTTATTTAGTTATTTAGTTATTTAGTTATTTAGTTATTTAGTTATTTAGTTATTTAGTTATTTAGTTATTTAGTTATTTAGTTATTTAGTTATTTAGTTATTTAGTTATTTAGTTATTTAGTTATTTAGTTATTTAGTTATTTAGTTATTTAGTTATTTAGTTATTTAGTTATTTAGTTATTTAGTTATTTAGTTATTTAGTTATTTAGTTATTTAGTTATTTAGTTATTTAGTTATTTAGTTATTTAGTTATTTAGTTATTTAGTTATTTAGTTATTTAGTTATTTAGTTATTTAGTTATTTAGTTATTTAGTTATTTAGTTATTTAGTTATTTAGTTATTTAGTTATTTAGTTATTTAGTTATTTAGTTATTTAGTTATTTAGTTATTTAGTTATTTAGTTATTTAGTTATTTAGTTATTTAGTTATTTAGTTATTTAGTTATTTAGTTATTTAGTTATTTAGTTATTTAGTTATTTAGTTATTTAGTTATTTAGTTATTTAGTTATTTAGTTATTTAGTTATTTAGTTATTTAGTTATTTAGTTATTTAGTTATTTAGTTATTTAGTTATTTAGTTATTTAGTTATTTAGTTATTTAGTTATTTAGTTATTTAGTTATTTAGTTATTTAGTTATTTAGTTATTTAGTTATTTAGTTATTTAGTTATTTAGTTATTTAGTTATTTAGTTATTTAGTTATTTAGTTATTTAGTTATTTAGTTATTTAGTTATTTAGTTATTTAGTTATTTAGTTATTTAGTTATTTAGTTATTTAGTTATTTAGTTATTTAGTTATTTAGTTATTTAGTTATTTAGTTATTTAGTTATTTAGTTATTTAGTTATTTAGTTATTTAGTTATTTAGTTATTTAGTTATTTAGTTATTTAGTTATTTAGTTATTTAGTTATTTAGTTATTTAGTTATTTAGTTATTTAGTTATTTAGTTATTTAGTTATTTAGTTATTTAGTTATTTAGTTATTTAGTTATTTAGTTATTTAGTTATTTAGTTATTTAGTTATTTAGTTATTTAGTTATTTAGTTATTTAGTTATTTAGTTATTTAGTTATTTAGTTATTTAGTTATTTAGTTATTTAGTTATTTAGTTATTTAGTTATTTAGTTATTTAGTTATTTAGTTATTTAGTTATTTAGTTATTTAGTTATTTAGTTATTTAGTTATTTAGTTATTTAGTTATTTAGTTATTTAGTTATTTAGTTATTTAGTTATTTAGTTATTTAGTTATTTAGTTATTTAGTTATTTAGTTATTTAGTTATTTAGTTATTTAGTTATTTAGTTATTTAGTTATTTAGTTATTTAGTTATTTAGTTATTTAGTTATTTAGTTATTTAGTTATTTAGTTATTTAGTTATTTAGTTATTTAGTTATTTAGTTATTTAGTTATTTAGTTATTTAGTTATTTAGTTATTTAGTTATTTAGTTATTTAGTTATTTAGTTATTTAGTTATTTAGTTATTTAGTTATTTAGTTATTTAGTTATTTAGTTATTTAGTTATTTAGTTATTTAGTTATTTAGTTATTTAGTTATTTAGTTATTTAGTTATTTAGTTATTTAGTTATTTAGTTATTTAGTTATTTAGTTATTTAGTTATTTAGTTATTTAGTTATTTAGTTATTTAGTTATTTAGTTATTTAGTTATTTAGTTATTTAGTTATTTAGTTATTTAGTTATTTAGTTATTTAGTTATTTAGTTATTTAGTTATTTAGTTATTTAGTTATTTAGTTATTTAGTTATTTAGTTATTTAGTTATTTAGTTATTTAGTTATTTAGTTATTTAGTTATTTAGTTATTTAGTTATTTAGTTATTTAGTTATTTAGTTATTTAGTTATTTAGTTATTTAGTTATTTAGTTATTTAGTTATTTAGTTATTTAGTTATTTAGTTATTTAGTTATTTAGTTATTTAGTTATTTAGTTATTTAGTTATTTAGTTATTTAGTTATTTAGTTATTTAGTTATTTAGTTATTTAGTTATTTAGTTATTTAGTTATTTAGTTATTTAGTTATTTAGTTATTTAGTTATTTAGTTATTTAGTTATTTAGTTATTTAGTTATTTAGTTATTTAGTTATTTAGTTATTTAGTTATTTAGTTATTTAGTTATTTAGTTATTTAGTTATTTAGTTATTTAGTTATTTAGTTATTTAGTTATTTAGTTATTTAGTTATTTAGTTATTTAGTTATTTAGTTATTTAGTTATTTAGTTATTTAGTTATTTAGTTATTTAGTTATTTAGTTATTTAGTTATTTAGTTATTTAGTTATTTAGTTATTTAGTTATTTAGTTATTTAGTTATTTAGTTATTTAGTTATTTAGTTATTTAGTTATTTAGTTATTTAGTTATTTAGTTATTTAGTTATTTAGTTATTTAGTTATTTAGTTATTTAGTTATTTAGTTATTTAGTTATTTAGTTATTTAGTTATTTAGTTATTTAGTTATTTAGTTATTTAGTTATTTAGTTATTTAGTTATTTAGTTATTTAGTTATTTAGTTATTTAGTTATTTAGTTATTTAGTTATTTAGTTATTTAGTTATTTAGTTATTTAGTTATTTAGTTATTTAGTTATTT
Source organism: Nebria salina (assembly GCA_944039245.1). Taxonomy (NCBI): domain Eukaryota; kingdom Metazoa; phylum Arthropoda; class Insecta; order Coleoptera; family Carabidae; genus Nebria; species Nebria salina. The sequence continues at coordinate 51,367 of CALUEK010000256.1, read as the reverse complement.
AGTTATTTAGTTATTTAGTTATTTAGTTATTTAGTTATTTAGTTATTTAGTTATTTAGTTATTTAGTTATTTAGTTATTTAGTTATTTAGTTATTTAGTTATTTAGTTATTTAGTTATTTAGTTATTTAGTTATTTAGTTATTTAGTTATTTAGTTATTTAGTTATTTAGTTATTTAGTTATTTAGTTATTTAGTTATTTAGTTATTTAGTTATTTAGTTATTTAGTTATTTAGTTATTTAGTTATTTAGTTATTTAGTTATTTAGTTATTTAGTTATTTAGTTATTTAGTTATTTAGTTATTTAGTTATTTAGTTATTTAGTTATTTAGTTATTTAGTTATTTAGTTATTTAGTTATTTAGTTATTTAGTTATTTAGTTATTTAGTTATTTAGTTATTTAGTTATTTAGTTATTTAGTTATTTAGTTATTTAGTTATTTAGTTATTTAGTTATTTAGTTATTTAGTTATTTAGTTATTTAGTTATTTAGTTATTTAGTTATTTAGTTATTTAGTTATTTAGTTATTTAGTTATTTAGTTATTTAGTTATTTAGTTATTTAGTTATTTAGTTATTTAGTTATTTAGTTATTTAGTTATTTAGTTATTTAGTTATTTAGTTATTTAGTTATTTAGTTATTTAGTTATTTAGTTATTTAGTTATTTAGTTATTTAGTTATTTAGTTATTTAGTTATTTAGTTATTTAGTTATTTAGTTATTTAGTTATTTAGTTATTTAGTTATTTAGTTATTTAGTTATTTAGTTATTTAGTTATTTAGTTATTTAGTTATTTAGTTATTTAGTTATTTAGTTATTTAGTTATTTAGTTATTTAGTTATTTAGTTATTTAGTTATTTAGTTATTTAGTTATTTAGTTATTTAGTTATTTAGTTATTTAGTTATTTAGTTATTTAGTTATTTAGTTATTTAGTTATTTAGTTATTTAGTTATTTAGTTATTTAGTTATTTAGTTATTTAGTTATTTAGTTATTTAGTTATTTAGTTATTTAGTTATTTAGTTATTTAGTTATTTAGTTATTTAGTTATTTAGTTATTTAGTTATTTAGTTATTTAGTTATTTAGTTATTTAGTTATTTAGTTATTTAGTTATTTAGTTATTTAGTTATTTAGTTATTTAGTTATTTAGTTATTTAGTTATTTAGTTATTTAGTTATTTAGTTATTTAGTTATTTAGTTATTTAGTTATTTAGTTATTTAGTTATTTAGTTATTTAGTTATTTAGTTATTTAGTTATTTAGTTATTTAGTTATTTAGTTATTTAGTTATTTAGTTATTTAGTTATTTAGTTATTTAGTTATTTAGTTATTTAGTTATTTAGTTATTTAGTTATTTAGTTATTTAGTTATTTAGTTATTTAGTTATTTAGTTATTTAGTTATTTAGTTATTTAGTTATTTAGTTATTTAGTTATTTAGTTATTTAGTTATTTAGTTATTTAGTTATTTAGTTATTTAGTTATTTAGTTATTTAGTTATTTAGTTATTTAGTTATTTAGTTATTTAGTTATTTAGTTATTTAGTTATTTAGTTATTTAGTTATTTAGTTATTTAGTTATTTAGTTATTTAGTTATTTAGTTATTTAGTTATTTAGTTATTTAGTTATTTAGTTATTTAGTTATTTAGTTATTTAGTTATTTAGTTATTTAGTTATTTAGTTATTTAGTTATTTAGTTATTTAGTTATTTAGTTATTTAGTTATTTAGTTATTTAGTTATTTAGTTATTTAGTTATTTAGTTATTTAGTTATTTAGTTATTTAGTTATTTAGTTATTTAGTTATTTAGTTATTTAGTTATTTAGTTATTTAGTTATTTAGTTATTTAGTTATTTAGTTATTTAGTTATTTAGTTATTTAGTTATTTAGTTATTTAGTTATTTAGTTATTTAGTTATTTAGTTATTTAGTTATTTAGTTATTTAGTTATTTAGTTATTTAGTTATTTAGTTATTTAGTTATTTAGTTATTTAGTTATTTAGTTATTTAGTTATTTAGTTATTTAGTTATTTAGTTATTTAGTTATTTAGTTATTTAGTTATTTAGTTATTTAGTTATTTAGTTATTTAGTTATTTAGTTATTTAGTTATTTAGTTATTTAGTTATTTAGTTATTTAGTTATTTAGTTATTTAGTTATTTAGTTATTTAGTTATTTAGTTATTTAGTTATTTAGTTATTTAGTTATTTAGTTATTTAGTTATTTAGTTATTTAGTTATTTAGTTATTTAGTTATTTAGTTATTTAGTTATTTAGTTATTTAGTTATTTAGTTATTTAGTTATTTAGTTATTTAGTTATTTAGTTATTTAGTTATTTAGTTATTTAGTTATTTAGTTATTTAGTTATTTAGTTATTTAGTTATTTAGTTATTTAGTTATTTAGTTATTTAGTTATTTAGTTATTTAGTTATTTAGTTATTTAGTTATTTAGTTATTTAGTTATTTAGTTATTTAGTTATTTAGTTATTTAGTTATTTAGTTATTTAGTTATTTAGTTATTTAGTTATTTAGTTATTTAGTTATTTAGTTATTTAGTTATTTAGTTATTTAGTTATTTAGTTATTTAGTTATTTAGTTATTTAGTTATTTAGTTATTTAGTTATTTAGTTATTTAGTTATTTAGTTATTTAGTTATTTAGTTATTTAGTTATTTAGTTATTTAGTTATTTAGTTATTTAGTTATTTAGTTATTTAGTTATTTAGTTATTTAGTTATTTAGTTATTTAGTTATTTAGTTATTTAGTTATTTAGTTATTTAGTTATTTAGTTATTTAGTTATTTAGTTATTTAGTTATTTAGTTATTTAGTTATTTAGTTATTTAGTTATTTAGTTATTTAGTTATTTAGTTATTTAGTTATTTAGTTATTTAGTTATTTAGTTATTTAGTTATTTAGTTATTTAGTTATTTAGTTATTTAGTTATTTAGTTATTTAGTTATTTAGTTATTTAGTTATTTAGTTATTTAGTTATTTAGTTATTTAGTTATTTAGTTATTTAGTTATTTAGTTATTTAGTTATTTAGTTATTTAGTTATTTAGTTATTTAGTTATTTAGTTATTTAGTTATTTAGTTATTTAGTTATTTAGTTATTTAGTTATTTAGTTATTTAGTTATTTAGTTATTTAGTTATTTAGTTATTTAGTTATTTAGTTATTTAGTTATTTAGTTATTTAGTTATTTAGTTATTTAGTTATTTAGTTATTTAGTTATTTAGTTATTTAGTTATTTAGTTATTTAGTTATTTAGTTATTTAGTTATTTAGTTATTTAGTTATTTAGTTATTTAGTTATTTAGTTATTTAGTTATTTAGTTATTTAGTTATTTAGTTATTTAGTTATTTAGTTATTTAGTTATTTAGTTATTTAGTTATTTAGTTATTTAGTTATTTAGTTATTTAGTTATTTAGTTATTTAGTTATTTAGTTATTTAGTTATTTAGTTATTTAGTTATTTAGTTATTTAGTTATTTAGTTATTTAGTTATTTAGTTATTTAGTTATTTAGTTATTTAGTTATTTAGTTATTTAGTTATTTAGTTATTTAGTTATTTAGTTATTTAGTTATTTAGTTATTTAGTTATTTAGTTATTTAGTTATTTAGTTATTTAGTTATTTAGTTATTTAGTTATTTAGTTATTTAGTTATTTAGTTATTTAGTTATTTAGTTATTTAGTTATTTAGTTATTTAGTTATTTAGTTATTTAGTTATTTAGTTATTTAGTTATTTAGTTATTTAGTTATTTAGTTATTTAGTTATTTAGTTATTTAGTTATTTAGTTATTTAGTTATTTAGTTATTTAGTTATTTAGTTATTTAGTTATTTAGTTATTTAGTTATTTAGTTATTTAGTTATTTAGTTATTTAGTTATTTAGTTAGTTTTGTTAGTTTAGTTATTTAGTTATTTAGTTATTTAGTTATTTAGTTATTTAGTTATTTAGTTATTTAGTTATTTAGTTATTTAGTTATTTAGTTATTTAGTTATTTAGTTATTTAGTTATTTAGTTATTTAGTTATTTAGTTATTTAGTTATTTAGTTATTTAGTTATTTAGTTATTTAGTTATTTAGTTATTTAGTTATTTAGTTATTTAGTTATTTAGTTATTTAGTTATTTAGTTATTTAGTTATTTAGTTATTTAGTTATTTAGTTATTTAGTTATTTAGTTATTTAGTTATTTAGTTATTTAGTTATTTAGTTATTTAGTTATTTAGTTATTTAGTTATTTAGTTATTTAGTTATTTAGTTATTTAGTTATTTAGTTATTTAGTTATTTAGTTATTTAGTTATTTAGTTATTTAGTTATTTAGTTATTTAGTTATTTAGTTATTTAGTTATTTAGTTATTTAGTTATTTAGTTATTTAGTTATTTAGTTATTTAGTTATTTAGTTATTTAGTTATTTAGTTATTTAGTTATTTAGTTATTTAGTTATTTAGTTATTTAGTTATTTAGTTATTTAGTTATTTAGTTATTTAGTTATTTAGTTATTTAGTTATTTAGTTATTTAGTTATTTAGTTATTTAGTTATTTAGTTATTTAGTTATTTAGTTATTTAGTTATTTAGTTATTTAGTTATTTAGTTATTTAGTTATTTAGTTATTTAGTTATTTAGTTATTTAGTTATTTAGTTATTTAGTTATTTAGTTATTTAGTTATTTAGTTATTTAGTTATTTAGTTATTTAGTTATTTAGTTATTTAGTTATTTAGTTATTTAGTTATTTAGTTATTTAGTTATTTAGTTATTTAGTTATTTAGTTATTTAGTTATTTAGTTATTTAGTTATTTAGTTATTTAGTTATTTAGTTATTTAGTTATTTAGTTATTTAGTTATTTAGTTATTTAGTTATTTAGTTATTTAGTTATTTAGTTATTTAGTTATTTAGTTATTTAGTTATTTAGTTATTTAGTTATTTAGTTATTTAGTTATTTAGTTATTTAGTTATTTAGTTATTTAGTTATTTAGTTATTTAGTTATTTAGTTATTTAGTTATTTAGTTATTTAGTTATTTAGTTATTTAGTTATTTAGTTATTTAGTTATTTAGTTATTTAGTTATTTAGTTATTTAGTTATTTAGTTATTTAGTTATTTAGTTATTTAGTTATTTAGTTATTTAGTTATTTAGTTATTTAGTTATTTAGTTATTTAGTTATTTAGTTATTTAGTTATTTAGTTATTTAGTTATTTAGTTATTTAGTTATTTAGTTATTTAGTTATTTAGTTATTTAGTTATTTAGTTATTTAGTTATTTAGTTATTTAGTTATTTAGTTATTTAGTTATTTAGTTATTTAGTTATTTAGTTATTTAGTTATTTAGTTATTTAGTTATTTAGTTATTTAGTTATTTAGTTATTTAGTTATTTAGTTATTTAGTTATTTAGTTATTTAGTTATTTAGTTATTTAGTTATTTAGTTATTTAGTTATTTAGTTATTTAGTTATTTAGTTATTTAGTTATTTAGTTATTTAGTTATTTAGTTATTTAGTTATTTAGTTATTTAGTTATTTAGTTATTTAGTTATTTAGTTATTTAGTTATTTAGTTATTTAGTTATTTAGTTATTTAGTTATTTAGTTATTTAGTTATTTAGTTATTTAGTTATTTAGTTATTTAGTTATTTAGTTATTTAGTTATTTAGTTATTTAGTTATTTAGTTATTTAGTTATTTAGTTATTTAGTTATTTAGTTATTTAGTTATTTAGTTATTTAGTTATTTAGTTATTTAGTTATTTAGTTATTTAGTTATTTAGTTATTTAGTTATTTAGTTATTTAGTTATTTAGTTATTTAGTTATTTAGTTATTTAGTTATTTAGTTATTTAGTTATTTAGTTATTTAGTTATTTAGTTATTTAGTTATTTAGTTATTTAGTTATTTAGTTATTTAGTTATTTAGTTATTTAGTTATTTAGTTATTTAGTTATTTAGTTATTTAGTTATTTAGTTATTTAGTTATTTAGTTATTTAGTTATTTAGTTATTTAGTTATTTAGTTATTTAGTTATTTAGTTATTTAGTTATTTAGTTATTTAGTTATTTAGTTATTTAGTTATTTAGTTATTTAGTTATTTAGTTATTTAGTTATTTAGTTATTTAGTTATTTAGTTATTTAGTTATTTAGTTATTTAGTTATTTAGTTATTTAGTTATTTAGTTATTTAGTTATTTAGTTATTTAGTTATTTAGTTATTTAGTTATTTAGTTATTTAGTTATTTAGTTATTTAGTTATTTAGTTATTTAGTTATTTAGTTATTTAGTTATTTAGTTATTTAGTTATTTAGTTATTTAGTTATTTAGTTATTTAGTTATTTAGTTATTTAGTTATTTAGTTATTTAGTTATTTAGTTATTTAGTTATTTAGTTATTTAGTTATTTAGTTATTTAGTTATTTAGTTATTTAGTTATTTAGTTATTTAGTTATTTAGTTATTTAGTTATTTAGTTATTTAGTTATTTAGTTATTTAGTTATTTAGTTATTTAGTTATTTAGTTATTTAGTTATTTAGTTATTTAGTTATTTAGTTATTTAGTTATTTAGTTATTTAGTTATTTAGTTATTTAGTTATTTAGTTATTTAGTTATTTAGTTATTTAGTTATTTAGTTATTTAGTTATTTAGTTATTTAGTTATTTAGTTATTTAGTTATTTAGTTATTTAGTTATTTAGTTATTTAGTTATTTAGTTATTTAGTTATTTAGTTATTTAGTTATTTAGTTATTTAGTTATTTAGTTATTTAGTTATTTAGTTATTTAGTTATTTAGTTATTTAGTTATTTAGTTATTTAGTTATTTAGTTATTTAGTTATTTAGTTATTTAGTTATTTAGTTATTTAGTTATTTAGTTATTTAGTTATTTAGTTATTTAGTTATTTAGTTATTTAGTTATTTAGTTATTTAGTTATTTAGTTATTTAGTTATTTAGTTATTTAGTTATTTAGTTATTTAGTTATTTAGTTATTTAGTTATTTAGTTATTTAGTTATTTAGTTATTTAGTTATTTAGTTATTTAGTTATTTAGTTATTTAGTTATTTAGTTATTTAGTTATTTAGTTATTTAGTTATTTAGTTATTTAGTTATTTAGTTATTTAGTTATTTAGTTATTTAGTTATTTAGTTATTTAGTTATTTAGTTATTTAGTTATTTAGTTATTTAGTTATTTAGTTATTTAGTTATTTAGTTATTTAGTTATTTAGTTATTTAGTTATTTAGTTATTTAGTTATTTAGTTATTTAGTTATTTAGTTATTTAGTTATTTAGTTATTTAGTTATTTAGTTATTTAGTTATTTAGTTATTTAGTTATTTAGTTATTTAGTTATTTAGTTATTTAGTTATTTAGTTATTTAGTTATTTAGTTATTTAGTTATTTAGTTATTTAGTTATTTAGTTATTTAGTTATTTAGTTATTTAGTTATTTAGTTATTTAGTTATTTAGTTATTTAGTTATTTAGTTATTTAGTTATTTAGTTATTTAGTTATTTAGTTATTTAGTTATTTAGTTATTTAGTTATTTAGTTTTTAGTTATTTAGTTATTTAGTTATTTAGTTATTTAGTTATTTAGTTATTTAGTTATTTAGTTATTTAGTTATTTAGTTATTTAGTTATTTAGTTATTTAGTTATTTAGTTATTTAGTTATTTAGTTATTTAGTTATTTAGTTATTTAGTTATTTAGTTATTTAGTTATTTAGTTATTTAGTTATTTAGTTATTTAGTTATTTAGTTATTTAGTTATTTAGTTATTTAGTTATTTAGTTATTTAGTTATTTAGTTATTTAGTTATTTAGTTATTTAGTTATTTAGTTATTTAGTTATTTAGTTATTTAGTTATTTAGTTATTTAGTTATTTAGTTATTTAGTTATTTAGTTATTTAGTTATTTAGTTATTTAGTTATTTAGTTATTTAGTTATTTAGTTATTTAGTTATTTAGTTATTTAGTTATTTAGTTATTTAGTTATTTAGTTATTTAGTTATTTAGTTATTTAGTTATTTAGTTATTTAGTTATTTAGTTATTTAGTTATTTAGTTATTTAGTTATTTAGTTATTTAGTTATTTAGTTATTTAGTTATTTAGTTATTTAGTTATTTAGTTATTTAGTTATTTAGTTATTTAGTTATTTAGTTATTTAGTTATTTAGTTATTTAGTTATTTAGTTATTTAGTTATTTAGTTATTTAGTTATTTAGTTATTTAGTTATTTAGTTATTTAGTTATTTAGTTATTTAGTTATTTAGTTATTTAGTTATTTAGTTATTTAGTTATTTAGTTATTTAGTTATTTAGTTATTTAGTTATTTAGTTATTTAGTTATTTAGTTATTTAGTTATTTAGTTATTTAGTTATTTAGTTATTTAGTTATTTAGTTATTTAGTTATTTAGTTATTTAGTTATTTAGTTATTTAGTTATTTAGTTATTTAGTTATTTAGTTATTTAGTTATTTAGTTATTTAGTTATTTAGTTATTTAGTTATTTAGTTATTTAGTTATTTAGTTATTTAGTTATTTAGTTATTTAGTTATTTAGTTATTTAGTTATTTAGTTATTTAGTTATTTAGTTATTTAGTTATTTAGTTATTTAGTTATTTAGTTATTTAGTTATTTAGTTATTTAGTTATTTAGTTATTTAGTTATTTAGTTATTTAGTTATTTAGTTATTTAGTTATTTAGTTATTTAGTTATTTAGTTATTTAGTTATTTAGTTATTTAGTTATTTAGTTATTTAGTTATTTAGTTATTTAGTTATTTAGTTATTTAGTTATTTAGTTATTTAGTTATTTAGTTATTTAGTTATTTAGTTATTTAGTTATTTAGTTATTTAGTTATTTAGTTATTTAGTTATTTAGTTATTTAGTTATTTAGTTATTTAGTTATTTAGTTATTTAGTTATTTAGTTATTTAGTTATTTAGTTATTTAGTTATTTAGTTATTTAGTTATTTAGTTATTTAGTTATTTAGTTATTTAGTTATTTAGTTATTTAGTTATTTAGTTATTTAGTTATTTAGTTATTTAGTTATTTAGTTATTTAGTTATTTAGTTATTTAGTTATTTAGTTATTTAGTTATTTAGTTATTTAGTTATTTAGTTATTTAGTTATTTAGTTATTTAGTTATTTAGTTATTTAGTTATTTAGTTATTTAGTTATTTAGTTATTTAGTTATTTAGTTATTTAGTTATTTAGTTATTTAGTTATTTAGTTATTTAGTTATTTAGTTATTTAGTTATTTAGTTATTTAGTTATTTAGTTATTTAGTTATTTAGTTATTTAGTTATTTAGTTATTTAGTTATTTAGTTATTTAGTTATTTAGTTATTTAGTTATTTAGTTATTTAGTTATTTAGTTATTTAGTTATTTAGTTATTTAGTTATTTAGTTATTTAGTTATTTAGTTATTTAGTTATTTAGTTATTTAGTTATTTAGTTATTTAGTTATTTAGTTATTTAGTTATTTAGTTATTTAGTTATTTAGTTATTTAGTTATTTAGTTATTTAGTTATTTAGTTATTTAGTTATTTAGTTATTTAGTTATTTAGTTATTTAGTTATTTAGTTATTTAGTTATTTAGTTATTTAGTTATTTAGTTATTTAGTTATTTAGTTATTTAGTTATTTAGTTATTTAGTTATTTAGTTATTTAGTTATTTAGTTATTTAGTTATTTAGTTATTTAGTTATTTAGTTATTTAGTTATTTAGTTATTTAGTTATTTAGTTATTTAGTTATTTAGTTATTTAGTTATTTAGTTATTTAGTTATTTAGTTATTTAGTTATTTAGTTATTTAGTTATTTAGTTATTTAGTTATTTAGTTATTTAGTTATTTAGTTATTTAGTTATTTAGTTATTTAGTTATTTAGTTATTTAGTTATTTAGTTATTTAGTTATTTAGTTATTTAGTTATTTAGTTATTTAGTTATTTAGTTATTTAGTTATTTAGTTATTTAGTTATTTAGTTATTTAGTTATTTAGTTATTTAGTTATTTAGTTATTTAGTTATTTAGTTATTTAGTTATTTAGTTATTTAGTTATTTAGTTATTTAGTTATTTAGTTATTAGTTATTTAGTTATTTAGTTATTTAGTTATTTAGTTATTTAGTTATTTAGTTATTTAGTTATTTAGTTTATTTAGTTATTTAGTTATTTAGTTAGTTTAGTTATTTAGTTTATTTAGTTATTTAGTTATTTAGTTATTTAGTTATTTAGTTATTTAGTTATTTAGTTATTTAGTTATTTAGTTATTTAGTTATTTAGTTATTTAGTTATTTAGTTATTTAGTTATTTAGTTATTTAGTTATTTAGTTATTTAGTTTATTTAGTTATTTAGTTATTTAGTTATTTAGTTATTTAGTTATTTAGTTATTTAGTTATTTAGTTATTTAGTTATTTAGTTATTTAGTTATTTAGTTATTTAGTTATTTAGTTATTTAGTTATTTAGTTATTTAGTTATTTAGTTATTTAGTTATTTAGTTATTTAGTTTTTTAGTTATTTAGTTATTTAGTTATTTAGTTATTTAGTTATTTAGTTATTTAGTTATTTAGTTATTTAGTTATTTAGTTATTTAGTTATTTAGTTATTTAGTTATTTAGTTATTTAGTTATTTAGTTATTTAGTTATTTAGTTATTTAGTTATTTAGTTATTTAGTTATTTAGTTATTTAGTTATTTAGTTATTTAGTTATTTAGTTATTTGTTATTTGTTATTTAGTTATTTAGTTTTTTAGTTATTTAGTTATTTAGTTATTTAGTTATTTAGTTATTTAGTTATTTAGTTATTTAGTTATTTAGTTATTTAGTTATTTAGTTATTTAGTTATTTAGTTATTTAGTTATTTAGTTATTTAGTTATTTAGTTATTTAGTTATTTAGTTATTTAGTTATTTAGTTATTTAGTTATTTAGTTATTTAGTTATTTAGTTATTTAGTTATTTAGTTATTTAGTTATTTAGTTATTTAGTTATTTAGTTATTTAGTTATTTAGTTATTTAGTTATTTAGTTATTTAGTTATTTAGTTATTTAGTTATTTAGTTATTTAGTTATTTAGTTATTTAGTTATTTAGTTATTTAGTTATTTAGTTATTTAGTTTTTGAGTTATTTAGTTATTTAGTTATTTAGTTATTTAGTTATTTAGTTTTTTAGTTATTTAGTTTTTTAGTTATTTAGTTATTTAGTTATTTAGTTATTTAGTTATTTAGTTATTTAGTTATTTAGTTATTTAGTTATTTAGTTATTTAGTTATTTAGTTATTTAGTTATTTAGTTATTTAGTTATTTAGTTATTTAGTTATTTAGTTATTTAGTTATTTAGTTATTTAGTTGTTTGTTATTTAGTTATTTAGTTATTTAGTTATTTAGTTATTTAGTTATTTAGTTAGTTTAGTTATTTAGTTATTTAGTTATTTAGTTATTTAGTTATTTAGTTATTTAGTTATTTAGTTATTTAGTTATTTAGTTATTTAGTTATTTAGTTATTTAGTTATTTAGTTATTTAGTTATTTGTTATTTAGTTATTTAGTTATTTAGTTATTTAGTTATTTAGTTATTTAGTTATTAGTTATTTAGTTATTTAGTTATTTAGTTATTTAGTTATTAGTTATTTAGTTATTTAGTTATTTAGTTATTTAGTTATTTAGTTATTTTGTTATTTAGTTATTTAGTTATTTAGTTATTAGTTATTTAGTTATTTAGTTATTTAGTTATTTAGTTATTTTAGTTATTTAGTTATTTAGTTATTTAGTTATTTAGTTATTTAGTTATTTAGTTATTAGTTATTTAGTTATTTTGTTATTTAGTTATTTAGTTATTTTAGTTATTTAGTTATTAGTTTTTAGTTATTTAGTTATTTAGTTTTAGTATTAGTTATTTAGTTTTTTTGTTATTTAGTTATTTAGTTATTTAGTTATTTGTTATTTAGTTTAGTTAGTTTAGTTATTTAGTTATTTAGTTATTTAGTTATTTAGTTATTTAGTTATTTAGTTATTTAGTTATTTAGTTATTTTGTTATTTAGTTATTTAGTTATTTAGTTATTTAGTTATTTAGTTATTTAGTTATTTAGTTATTTAGTTATTAGTTTTTAGTTATTTAGTTATTTTGTTATTTAGTTATTTAGTTATTTAGTTATTTAGTTATTTAGTTATTTAGTTATTTAGTTATTTAGTTATTTAGTTATTTAGTTATTTAGTTATTTAGTTATTTAGTTATTTAGTTATTTAGTTTATTTAGTTATTTAGTTATTTAGTTATTTAGTTATTTAGTTATTTAGTTATTTAGTTATTTAGTTATTTAGTTATTTAGTTATTTAGTTATTTAGTTATTTAGTTATTTAGTTATTAGTTATTTAGTTTATTAGTTATTTAGTTATTTAGTTATTTAGTTATTTAGTTTTTGTTATTTAGTTATTTAGTTATTTAGTTAGTTTAGTTATTTAGTTATTTAGTTATTTAGTTATTTAGTTATTTAGTTATTTAGTTATTTAGTTATTTAGTTATTTAGTTATTTGTTTAGTTATTTTGTTATTTAGTTATTTAGTTATTTAGTTATTTAGTTATTTAGTTATTTAGTTATTTAGTTATTTAGTTATTTAGTTATTTAGTATTTAGTTATTTAGTTATTTAGTTATTTAGTTATTTAGTTATTTAGTTATTTAGTTATTTAGTTATTTAGTTTATTTAGTTATTTAGTTATTAGTTATTTGTTATTTAGTTATTTAGTTATTTAGTTATTTAGTTATAGTTTAGTTATTTAGTTATTTAGTTATTTAGTTATTTAGTTATTTAGTTATTAGTTATTTTAGTTATTTAGTTATTTAGTTATTTAGTTATTTAGTTATTTAGTTATTTAGTTATTTAGTTATTTAGTTATTTTGTTATTTAGTTATTTAGTTATTTAGTTTATTTAGTTATTTAGTTATTTAGTTATTTAGTTATTTAGTTATTTAGTTATTTAGTTATTTAGTTATTTAGTTATTTAGTTATTTAGTATTTAGTTATTTAGTTATTTAGTTATTTAGTTATTTGTTATGTTATTTAGTTATTTAGTTATTTAGTTATTTAGTTATTTAGTTATTTAGTTTATTTAGTTATTTTGTTATTTAGTTATTTAGTTATTTAGTTATTTAGTTATTTAGTTATTTAGTTATTTAGTTATTTAGTTATTTAGTTATTTAGTTATTTAGTTATTTAGTTATTTAGTTATTAGTTATTTAGTTTATTTAGTTATTTAGTTATTTAGTTATTTAGTTATTTAGTTTATTTAGTTATTTAGTTATTTAGTTATTTAGTTATTTAGTTATTTAGTTATTTAGTTAGTTTAGTTATTTAGTTATTTAGTTATTTAGTTATTTAGTTATTTAGTTATTTAGTTATTTAGTTATTTAGTTATTTAGTTATTTAGTTATTAGTTATTTAGTTATTTAGTTATTTAGTTATTTAGTTATTTAGTTATTTAGTTATTTAGTTATTTAGTTATTTAGTTATTTAGTTATTTAGTTATTTAGTTATTTAGTTATTTAGTTATTTAGTTATTTAGTTATTTAGTTATTTAGTTATTTAGTTTTTAGTTATTTAGTTATTAGTTATTTAGTTATTTAGTTTTTAGTTATTTAGTTATTTAGTTATTTAGTTATTTAGTTATTTAGTTATTTAGTTATTTAGTTATTTAGTTATTTAGTTATTTAGTTATTAGTTATTTAGTTATTTAGTTATTTAGTTATTTAGTTATTTAGTTATTTAGTTATTTAGTTATTTGTTATTTAGTTATTAGTTATTTAGTTATTTAGTTATTTAGTTATTTGTTATTTAGTTATTTAGTTATTTAGTTATTTAGTTATTTAGTTATTTAGTTATTTAGTTATTTAGTTATTTAGTTATTTAGTTATTTAGTTATTTAGTTATTTAGTTATTTAGTTATTTTAGTTATTTAGTTATTTAGTTATTTAGTTATTAGTTATTTATTATTTAGTTTTTAGTTATTTAGTTATTTAGTTATTTGTTATTTAGTTATTTAGTTATTTAGTTATTAGTTATTAGTTATTTAGTTATTTAGTTATTTTGTTATTTAGTTATTAGTTATTTAGTTATTTAGTTATTTAGTTATTTAGTTATTTAGTTATTAGTTATTTAGTTATTTTAGTTATTTAGTTATTTAGTTTTAGTTATTTAGTTATTTGTTATTTAGTTATTTAGTTATTTAGTTATTTAGTATTTAAGTTTAGTTATAGTTTGTTATTTAGTATTTAGTTATTTAGTTATTTAGTTATTTAGTTATTTAGTATTTTTTTAGTTATAGTTTATTTAGTTATTTAGGTATTTAGTTATTTAGTTTTTTAGTTATCTTAGTTATTTAGTTATTAAGTTATTTAGTTATTTAGTTATTTAGTTATTTAGTTATTTAGTTATTTAGTTATTTAGTTATTTAGTTATTTAGTTATTTAGTTATTTAGTTATTTAGTTATTTAGTTATTTAGTTATTTAGTTATTTAGTTATTTAGTTATTTAGTTATTTAGTTATTTAGTTATTTAGTTATTTAGTTATTTAGTTATTTAGTTATTTAGTTATTTAGTTATTTAGTTATTTATTTAGTTATTTAGTTATTTAGTTATTTAGTTATTTAGTTATTTAGTTATTTAGTTATTTAGTTATTTAGTTATTTAGTTATTTAGTTATTTAGTTATTTAGTTATTTAGTTATTTAGTTATTTAGTTATTTAGTTATTTAGTTATTTTTATTTAGTTATTTAGTTATTTAGTTATTTAGTTATTAGTTATTTAGTTATTTAGTTATTTAGTTATTGTTATTTAGTTATTTAGTATTTAGTTATTTAGTTATTTAGTTATTTAGTTATTAGTTATTTAGTTATTTAGTTATTTAGTTATTTAGTTATTTAGTTATTTAGTTATTTAGTTATTTAGTTATTTAGTTTTTAGTTATTTAGTTATGTTAGTTATTTAGTTATTAGTTATTTAGTTATTTAGTTATTTAGTTTATTTAGTTATTTAGTTATTTAGTTATTTAGTTATTTAGTTATTTAGTTATTTAGTTATTTAGTTATTTAGTTATTTAGTTATTTAGTTATTTAGTTATTTAGTTATTTAGTTATTTAGTTATTTAGTTTATTTAGTTATTTGTTTTTAGTTATTTAGTTATTTAGTTATTTAGTTATTTAGTTATTTAGTTTTTTAGTTTTTTGTTTTAGTTAGTTTAGTTATTTAGTTATTTAGTTAATTTAGTTATTTAGTTATTTAGTTATTTAGTTATTTAGTTATTTAGTTATTTAGTTATTTAGTTATTTAGTTATTTAGTTATTTAGTTATTTAGTTATTTAGTTATTTAGTTATTTAGTTATTTAGTTATTGTTATTTAGTTATTTAGTTATTTAGTTATTTGTTATTTAGTTATTTAGTTATTTA
The DNA here is from genome assembly GCA_944039245.1 of Nebria salina. Taxonomy (NCBI): domain Eukaryota; kingdom Metazoa; phylum Arthropoda; class Insecta; order Coleoptera; family Carabidae; genus Nebria; species Nebria salina. Next base: position 35,967 of record CALUEK010000256.1, on the reverse strand, counting down.
GTTATTTAGTTATTTAGTTATTTAGTTATTTAGTTATTTAGTTATTTAGTTATTTAGTTTTTTAGTTATTTAGTTATTTTGTTATTTAGTTATTTAGTTATTTAGTTATTTAGTTTATTTAGTTATTTAGTTATTTAGTTATTTAGTTATTTAGGTTATTTAGTTATTTTAGTTATTTAGTTATTTAGTTATTTTAGTTATTTAGTTATTTAGTTATTTAGTTATTTAGTTGTTTTAGTTATTTAGTTATTTAGTTATTTAGTTATTTAGTTATTTAGTTTATTTTAGTTATTTTGTAGTTATTTAGTTATTTAGTTATTTAGTTTTAGTTATTTGTTATTAGTTTAGTTAGTTATTTTTAGTTTATTTAGTTATTTAGTTATTTAGTTATTGTTATTTAGTTATTTAGTTATTTAGTTATTAGTTATTAGTTATTTAGTTATTTAGTTATTTAGTTATTTAGTTATTTAGTTATTTAGTTATTTAGTTATTTAGTTATTTAGTTATTTAGTTATTTAGTTATTTAGTTATTTAGTTATTTAGTTATTTAGTTTTTATTTTAGTTATTTAGTTATTTAGTTATTAGTTATTTAGTTATTTAGTTATTTAGTTATTTAGTTATTTAGTTATTTAGTTAGTTTAGTTATTTAGTTATTTAGTTATTTAGTTATTTAGTTATTTAGTTATTTAGTATTAGTTATTTAGTTATTTAGTTATTTAGTTATTTAGTTATTTAGTTATTTAGTTATTTAGTTATTTAGTTATTTAGTTATTTAGTTATTTAGTTATTTAGTTATTTAGTTATTTAGTTATTTAGTTATTTAGTTATTTAGTTATTTAGTTATTTAGTTATTTAGTTATTTAGTTATTTAGTTATTTAGTATTTAGTTATTTAGTTATTTAGTTATTTAGTTATTTAGTTATTTAGTTATTTTGTTATTTAGTTATTTAGTTATTTTAGTTATTTAGTTATTTAGTTATTTAGTTATTTAGTTATTTAGTTATTTAGTTATTTAGTTATTTAGTTATTTAGTTATTTGTTTAGTTATTTAGTTATTTAGTTTTTTAGTTATTTAGTTTTTTAGTTATTTAGTTATTTAGTTATTTAGTTATTTAGTTATTTAGTTATTTAGTTATTTAGTTATTTAGTTATTTAGTTATTTAGTTATTTAGTTATTTAGTTATTTAGTTATTTAGTTATTTAGTTATTTAGTTATTTAGTTATTTAGTTATTTAGTTATTTAGTTATTTAGTTTAGTTATTTAGTTATTTAGTTATTTAGTTATTATTATTTAGTTATTAGTTATTTAGTTATTTAGTTATTTAGTTATTTAGTTATTTAGTTATTTAGTTATTTAGTTATTTAGTTATTTAGTTATTTAGTTATTTAGTTATTTAGTTATTTAGTTATTTAGTTATTTAGTTATTTAGTTATTTAGTTATTTAGTTATTTAGTTATTTAGTTATTTAGTTATTTAGTTATTTAGTTATTTAGTTATTTAGTTATTTAGTTATTTAGTTATTTAGTTATTTAGTTATTTAGTTATTTAGTTATTTAGTTATTTAGTTATTTAGTTATTTAGTTATTTAGTTATTTAGTTATTTAGTTATTTAGTTATTTAGTTATTTAGTTATTTAGTTATTTAGTTATTTAGTTATTTAGTTATTTAGTTATTTAGTTATTTAGTTATTTAGTTATTTAGTTATTTAGTTATTTAGTTATTTAGTTATTTAGTTATTTAGTTATTTAGTTATTTAGTTATTTAGTTATTTAGTTATTTAGTTATTTAGTTATTTAGTTATTTAGTTATTTAGTTATTTAGTTATTTAGTTATTTAGTTATTTAGTTATTTAGTTATTTAGTTATTTAGTTAGTTTAGTTATTTAGTTATTTAGTTATTTAGTTATTTAGTTATTTAGTTATTTAGTTATTTAGTTATTTAGTTATTTAGTTATTTAGTTATTTAGTTATTTAGTTATTTAGTTATTTAGTTATTTAGTTATTTAGTTATTTAGTTATTTAGTTATTTAGTTATTTAGTTATTTAGTTATTTAGTTATTTAGTTATTTAGTTATTTAGTTATTTAGTTATTTAGTTATTTAGTTATTTAGTTATTTAGTTATTTAGTTATTTAGTTATTTAGTTATTTAGTTATTTAGTTATTTAGTTATTTAGTTATTTAGTTATTTAGTTATTTAGTTATTTAGTTATTTAGTTATTTAGTTATTTAGTTATTTAGTTATTTAGTTATTTAGTTATTTAGTTATTTAGTTATTTAGTTATTTAGTTATTTAGTATTTAGTTATTTAGTTATTTAGTTATTTAGTTATTTAGTTATTTAGTTATTTAGTTATTTAGTTATTTAGTTATTTAGTTATTTAGTTATTTAGTTATTTAGTTATTTAGTTATTTAGTTTTTTTGTATTTTAGTTATTTAGTTATTTAGTTATTTAGTTATTTAGTTATTTAGTTATTTAGTTATTTAGTTATTTAGTTATTTAGTTATTTAGTTATTTAGTTATTTAGTTGTTGTTGTAGTTATTTAGTTATTTAGTTATTTAGTTATTTAGTTATTTAGTTATTTAGTTATTTAGTTATTTAGTTATTTAGTTATTTAGTTATTTAGTTATTTAGTTATTTAGTTATTTAGTTATTTAGTTATTTAGTTATTTAGTTATTAGTTATTTAGTTATTTAGTTATTTAGTTATTTAGTTATTTAGTTATTTAGTTATTTAGTTATTTAGTTATTTAGTTATTTAGTTATTTAGTTATTTAGTTATTTAGTTATTTAGTTATTTAGTTATTTAGTTATTTAGTTATTTAGTTATTTAGTATTTGTATTTAGTTATTTAGTTATTTAGTTATTTAGTTATTTAGTTATTTAGTTATTTAGTTATTTAGTTATTTAGTTATTTAGTTATTTAGTTATTTAGTTATTTAGTTATTTAGTTATTTAGTTATTTAGTTATTTAGTTATTTAGTTATTTAGTTATTTAGTTATTTAGTTATTTAGTTATTTAGTTATTTAGTTATTTAGTTATTTAGTTATTTAGTTATTTAGTTATTTAGTTATTTAGTTTATTTAGTTATTTAGTTATTTAGTTATTTAGTTATTTAGTTATTTAGTTATTTAGTTATTTAGTTATTTAGTTATTTAGTTATTTAGTTATTTAGTTATTTAGTTATTTAGTTATTTAGTTATTTAGTTATTTAGTTATTTTAGTTATTAGTTATTTAGTTATTTAGTATTTAGTTATTTAGTTATTTAGTTATTAGTTATTTAGTTATTTAGTTATTTAGTTATTTAGTTTATTTTAGTTATTTTGTATTTAGTTATTTATTATTTAGTTTTTGTGTATGATTTAGTTATTTAGTTATTTAGTTATTTAGTTATTTAGTTATTTAGTTATTTAGTTATTTAGTTATTTAGTTATTTAGTTATTTAGTTATTTAGTTATTTAGTTATTTAGTTATTTAGTTATTTAGTTATTTAGTTATTTAGTTATTTAGTTATTTAGTTATTTAGTTATTTAGTTATTTAGTTATTTAGTTATTTAGTTATTTAGTTATTTAGTTATTTAGTTATTTAGTTATTTAGTTATTTAGTTATTTAGTTATTTAGTTATTTAGTTATTTAGTTATTTAGTTATTTAGTTATTTAGTTATTTAGTTATTTAGTTATTTAGTTATTTAGTTATTTAGTTATTTAGTTATTTAGTTATTTAGTTATTTAGTTATTTAGTTATTTAGTTATTTAGTTATTTAGTTATTTAGTTATTTAGTTATTTAGTTATTTAGTTATTTAGTTATTTAGTTATTTAGTTATTTAGTTATTTAGTTATTTAGTTATTTAGTTATTTAGTTATTTAGTTATTTAGTTATTTAGTTATTTAGTTATTTAGTTATTTAGTTATTTAGTTATTTAGTTATTTAGTTATTTAGTTATTTAGTTATTTAGTTATTTAGTTATTTAGTTATTTAGTTATTTAGTTATTTAGTTATTTAGTTATTTAGTTATTTAGTTATTTAGTTATTTAGTTATTTAGTTATTTAGTTATTTAGTTATTTAGTTATTTAGTTATTTAGTTATTTAGTTATTTAGTTATTTAGTTATTTAGTTATTTAGTTATTTAGTTATTTAGTTATTTAGTTATTTAGTTATTTAGTTATTTAGTTATTTAGTTATTTAGTTATTTAGTTATTTAGTTATTTAGTTATTTAGTTATTTAGTTATTTAGTTATTTAGTTATTTAGTTATTTAGTTATTTAGTTATTTAGTTATTTAGTTATTTAGTTATTTAGTTATTTAGTTATTTAGTTATTTAGTTATTTAGTTATTTAGTTATTTAGTTATTTAGTTATTTAGTTATTTAGTTATTTAGTTATTTAGTTATTTAGTTATTTAGTTATTTAGTTATTTAGTTATTTAGTTATTTAGTTATTTAGTTATTTAGTTATTTAGTTATTTAGTTATTTAGTTATTTAGTTATTTAGTTATTTAGTTATTTAGTTATTTAGTTATTTAGTTATTTAGTTATTTAGTTATTTAGTTATTTAGTTATTTAGTTATTTAGTTATTTAGTTATTTAGTTATTTAGTTATTTAGTTATTTAGTTATTTAGTTATTTAGTTATTTAGTTATTTAGTTATTTAGTTATTTAGTTATTTAGTTATTTAGTTATTTAGTTATTTAGTTATTTAGTTATTTAGTTATTTAGTTATTTAGTTATTTAGTTATTTAGTTATTTAGTTATTTAGTTATTTAGTTATTTAGTTATTTAGTTATTTAGTTATTTAGTTATTTAGTTATTTAGTTATTTAGTTATTTAGTTATTTAGTTATTTAGTTATTTAGTTATTTAGTTATTTAGTTATTTAGTTATTTAGTTATTTAGTTATTTAGTTATTTAGTTATTTAGTTATTTAGTTATTTAGTTATTTAGTTATTTAGTTATTTAGTTATTTAGTTATTTAGTTATTTAGTTATTTAGTTATTTAGTTATTTAGTTATTTAGTTATTTAGTTATTTAGTTATTTAGTTATTTAGTTATTTAGTTATTTAGTTATTTAGTTATTTAGTTATTTAGTTATTTAGTTATTTAGTTATTTAGTTATTTAGTTATTTAGTTATTTAGTTATTTAGTTATTTAGTTATTTAGTTATTTAGTTATTTAGTTATTTAGTTATTTAGTTATTTAGTTATTTAGTTATTTAGTTATTTAGTTATTTAGTTATTTAGTTATTTAGTTATTTAGTTATTTAGTTATTTAGTTATTTAGTTATTTAGTTATTTAGTTATTTAGTTATTTAGTTATTTAGTTATTTAGTTATTTAGTTATTTAGTTATTTAGTTATTTAGTTATTTAGTTATTTAGTTATTTAGTTATTTAGTTATTTAGTTATTTAGTTATTTAGTTATTTAGTTATTTAGTTATTTAGTTATTTAGTTATTTAGTTATTTAGTTATTTAGTTATTTAGTTATTTAGTTATTTAGTTATTTAGTTATTTAGTTATTTAGTTATTTAGTTATTTAGTTATTTAGTTATTTAGTTATTTAGTTATTTAGTTATTTAGTTATTTAGTTATTTAGTTATTTAGTTATTTAGTTATTTAGTTATTTAGTTATTTAGTTATTTAGTTATTTAGTTATTTAGTTATTTAGTTATTTAGTTATTTAGTTATTTAGTTATTTAGTTATTTAGTTATTTAGTTATTTAGTTATTTAGTTATTTAGTTATTTAGTTATTTAGTTATTTAGTTATTTAGTTATTTAGTTATTTAGTTATTTAGTTATTTAGTTATTTAGTTATTTAGTTATTTAGTTATTTAGTTATTTAGTTATTTAGTTATTTAGTTATTTAGTTATTTAGTTATTTAGTTATTTAGTTATTTAGTTATTTAGTTATTTAGTTATTTAGTTATTTAGTTATTTAGTTATTTAGTTATTTAGTTATTTAGTTATTTAGTTATTTAGTTATTTAGTTATTTAGTTATTTAGTTATTTAGTTATTTAGTTATTTAGTTATTTAGTTATTTAGTTATTTAGTTATTTAGTTATTTAGTTATTTAGTTATTTAGTTATTTAGTTATTTAGTTATTTAGTTATTTAGTTATTTAGTTATTTAGTTATTTAGTTATTTAGTTATTTAGTTATTTAGTTATTTAGTTATTTAGTTATTTAGTTATTTAGTTATTTAGTTATTTAGTTATTTAGTTATTTAGTTATTTAGTTATTTAGTTATTTAGTTATTTAGTTATTTAGTTATTTAGTTATTTAGTTATTTAGTTATTTAGTTATTTAGTTATTTAGTTATTTAGTTATTTAGTTATTTAGTTATTTAGTTATTTAGTTATTTAGTTATTTAGTTATTTAGTTATTTAGTTATTTAGTTATTTAGTTATTTAGTTATTTAGTTATTTAGTTATTTAGTTATTTAGTTATTTAGTTATTTAGTTATTTAGTTATTTAGTTATTTAGTTATTTAGTTATTTAGTTATTTAGTTATTTAGTTATTTAGTTATTTAGTTATTTAGTTATTTAGTTATTTAGTTATTTAGTTATTTAGTTATTTAGTTATTTAGTTATTTAGTTATTTAGTTATTTAGTTATTTAGTTATTTAGTTATTTAGTTATTTAGTTATTTAGTTATTTAGTTATTTAGTTATTTAGTTATTTAGTTATTTAGTTATTTAGTTATTTAGTTATTTAGTTATTTAGTTATTTAGTTATTTAGTTATTTAGTTATTTAGTTATTTAGTTATTTAGTTATTTAGTTATTTAGTTATTTAGTTATTTAGTTATTTAGTTATTTAGTTATTTAGTTATTTAGTTATTTAGTTATTTAGTTATTTAGTTATTTAGTTATTTAGTTATTTAGTTATTTAGTTATTTAGTTATTTAGTTATTTAGTTATTTAGTTATTTAGTTATTTAGTTATTTAGTTATTTAGTTATTTAGTTATTTAGTTATTTAGTTATTTAGTTATTTAGTTATTTAGTTATTTAGTTATTTAGTTATTTAGTTATTTAGTTATTTAGTTATTTAGTTATTTAGTTATTTAGTTATTTAGTTATTTAGTTATTTAGTTATTTAGTTATTTAGTTATTTAGTTATTTAGTTATTTAGTTATTTAGTTATTTAGTTATTTAGTTATTTAGTTATTTAGTTATTTAGTTATTTAGTTATTTAGTTATTTAGTTATTTAGTTATTTAGTTATTTAGTTATTTAGTTATTTAGTTATTTAGTTATTTAGTTATTTAGTTATTTAGTTATTTAGTTATTTAGTTATTTAGTTATTTAGTTATTTAGTTATTTAGTTATTTAGTTATTTAGTTATTTAGTTATTTAGTTATTTAGTTATTTAGTTATTTAGTTATTTAGTTATTTAGTTATTTAGTTATTTAGTTATTTAGTTATTTAGTTATTTAGTTATTTAGTTATTTAGTTATTTAGTTATTTAGTTATTTAGTTATTTAGTTATTTAGTTATTTAGTTATTTAGTTATTTAGTTATTTAGTTATTTAGTTATTTAGTTATTTAGTTATTTAGTTATTTAGTTATTTAGTTATTTAGTTATTTAGTTATTTAGTTATTTAGTTATTTAGTTATTTAGTTATTTAGTTATTTAGTTATTTAGTTATTTAGTTATTTAGTTATTTAGTTATTTAGTTATTTAGTTATTTAGTTATTTAGTTATTTAGTTATTTAGTTATTTAGTTATTTAGTTATTTAGTTATTTAGTTATTTAGTTATTTAGTTATTTAGTTATTTAGTTATTTAGTTATTTAGTTATTTAGTTATTTAGTTATTTAGTTATTTAGTTATTTAGTTATTTAGTTATTTAGTTATTTAGTTATTTAGTTATTTAGTTATTTAGTTATTTAGTTATTTAGTTATTTAGTTATTTAGTTATACTATACTTTAGTTATTTAGTTATTTAGTTATTTAGTTATTTAGTTATTTAGTTATTTAGTTATTTAGTTATTTAGTTATTTAGTTATTTAGTTATTTAGTTATTTAGTTATTTAGTTATTTAGTTATTTAGTTATTTAGTTATTTAGTTATTTAGTTATTTAGTTATTTAGTTATTTAGTTATTTAGTTATTTAGTTATTTAGTTATTTAGTTATTTAGTTATTTAGTTATTTAGTTATTTAGTTATTTAGTTATTTAGTTATTTAGTTATTTAGTTATTTAGTTATTTAGTTATTTAGTTATTTAGTTATTTAGTTATTTAGTTATTTAGTTATTTAGTTATTTAGTTATTTAGTTATTTAGTTATTTAGTTATTTAGTTATTTAGTTATTTAGTTATTTAGTTATTTAGTTATTTAGTTATTTAGTTATTTAGTTATTTAGTTATTTAGTTATTTAGTTATTTAGTTATTTAGTTATTTAGTTATTTAGTTATTTAGTTATTTAGTTATTTAGTTATTTAGTTATTTAGTTATTTAGTTATTTAGTTATTTAGTTATTTAGTTATTTAGTTATTTAGTTATTTAGTTATTTAGTTATTTAGTTATTTAGTTATTTAGTTATTTAGTTATTTAGTTATTTAGTTATTTAGTTATTTAGTTATTTAGTTATTTAGTTATTTAGTTATTTAGTTATTTAGTTATTTAGTTATTTAGTTATTTAGTTATTTAGTTATTTAGTTATTTAGTTATTTAGTTATTTAGTTATTTAGTTATTTAGTTATTTAGTTATTTAGTTATTTAGTTATTTAGTTATTTAGTTATTTAGTTATTTAGTTATTTAGTTATTTAGTTATTTAGTTATTTAGTTATTTAGTTATTTAGTTATTTAGTTATTTAGTTATTTAGTTATTTAGTTATTTAGTTATTTAGTTATTTAGTTATTTAGTTATTTAGTTATTTAGTTATTTAGTTATTTAGTTATTTAGTTATTTAGTTATTTAGTTATTTAGTTATTTAGTTATTTAGTTATTTAGTTATTTAGTTATTTAGTTATTTAGTTATTTAGTTATTTAGTTATTTAGTTATTTAGTTATTTAGTTATTTAGTTATTTAGTTATTTAGTTATTTAGTTATTTAGTTATTTAGTTATTTAGTTATTTAGTTATTTAGTTATTTAGTTATTTAGTTATTTAGTTATTTAGTTATTTAGTTATTTAGTTATTTAGTTATTTAGTTATTTAGTTATTTAGTTATTTAGTTATTTAGTTATTTAGTTATTTAGTTATTTAGTTATTTAGTTATTTAGTTATTTAGTTATTTAGTTATTTAGTTATTTAGTTATTTAGTTATTTAGTTATTTAGTTATTTAGTTATTTAGTTATTTAGTTATTTAGTTATTTAGTTATTTAGTTATTTAGTTATTTAGTTATTTAGTTATTTAGTTATTTAGTTATTTAGTTATTTAGTTATTTAGTTATTTAGTTATTTAGTTATTTAGTTATTTAGTTATTTAGTTATTTTAGTTATTTAGTTATTTAGTTATTTAGTTATTTAGTTATTTAGTTATTTAGTTATTTAGTTATTTAGTTATTTAGTTATTTAGTTATTTAGTTATTTAGTTATTTAGTTATTTAGTTATTTAGTTATTTAGTTATTTAGTTATTTAGTTATTTAGTTATTTAGTTATTTAGTTATTTAGTTATTTAGTTATTTAGTTATTTAGTTATTTAGTTATTTAGTTATTTAGTTATTTAGTTATTTAGTTATTTAGTTATTTAGTTATTTAGTTATTTAGTTATTTAGTTATTTAGTTATTTAGTTATTTAGTTATTTAGTTATTTAGTTATTTAGTTATTTAGTTATTTAGTTATTTAGTTATTTAGTTATTTAGTTATTTAGTTATTTAGTTATTTAGTTATTTAGTTATTTAGTTATTTAGTTATTTAGTTATTTAGTTATTTAGTTATTTAGTTATTTAGTTATTTAGTTATTTAGTTATTTAGTTATTTAGTTATTTAGTTATTTAGTTATTTAGTTATTTAGTTATTTAGTTATTTAGTTATTTAGTTATTTAGTTATTTAGTTATTTAGTTATTTAGTTATTTAGTTATTTAGTTATTTAGTTATTTAGTTATTTAGTTATTTAGTTATTTAGTTATTTAGTTATTTAGTTATTTAGTTATTTAGTTATTTAGTTATTTAGTTATTTAGTTATTTAGTTATTTAGTTATTTAGTTATTTAGTTATTTAGTTATTTAGTTATTTAGTTATTTAGTTATTTAGTTATTTAGTTATTTAGTTATTTAGTTATTTAGTTATTTAGTTATTTAGTTATTTAGTTATTTAGTTATTTAGTTATTTAGTTATTTAGTTATTTAGTTATTTAGTTATTTAGTTATTTAGTTATTTAGTTATTTAGTTATTTAGTTATTTAGTTATTTAGTTATTTAGTTATTTAGTTATTTAGTTATTTAGTTATTTAGTTATTTAGTTATTTAGTTATTTAGTTATTTAGTTATTTAGTTATTTAGTTATTTAGTTATTTAGTTATTTAGTTATTTAGTTATTTAGTTATTTAGTTATTTAGTTATTTAGTTATTTAGTTATTTAGTTATTTAGTTATTTAGTTATTTAGTTATTTAGTTATTTAGTTATTTAGTTATTTAGTTATTTAGTTATTTAGTTATTTAGTTATTTAGTTATTTAGTTATTTAGTTATTTAGTTATTTAGTTATTTAGTTATTTAGTTATTTAGTTATTTAGTTATTTAGTTATTTAGTTATTTAGTTATTTAGTTATTTAGTTATTTAGTTATTTAGTTATTTAGTTATTTAGTTATTTAGTTATTTAGTTATTTAGTTATTTAGTTATTTAGTTATTTAGTTATTTAGTTATTTAGTTATTTAGTTATTTAGTTATTTAGTTATTTAGTTATTTAGTTATTTAGTTATTTAGTTATTTAGTTATTTAGTTATTTAGTTATTTAGTTATTTAGTTATTTAGTTATTTAGTTATTTAGTTATTTAGTTATTTAGTTATTTAGTTATTTAGTTATTTAGTTATTTAGTTATTTAGTTATTTAGTTATTTAGTTATTTAGTTATTTAGTTATTTAGTTATTTAGTTATTTAGTTATTTAGTTATTTAGTTATTTAGTTATTTAGTTATTTAGTTATTTAGTTATTTAGTTATTTAGTTATTTAGTTATTTAGTTATTTAGTTATTTAGTTATTTAGTTATTTAGTTATTTAGTTATTTAGTTATTTAGTTATTTAGTTATTTAGTTATTTAGTTATTTAGTTATTTAGTTATTTAGTTATTTAGTTATTTAGTTATTTAGTTATTTAGTTATTTAGTTATTTAGTTATTTAGTTATTTAGTTATTTAGTTATTTAGTTATTTAGTTATTTAGTTATTTAGTTATTTAGTTATTTAGTTATTTAGTTATTTAGTTATTTAGTTATTTAGTTATTTAGTTATTTAGTTATTTAGTTATTTAGTTATTTAGTTATTTAGTTATTTAGTTATTTAGTTATTTAGTTATTTAGTTATTTAGTTATTTAGTTATTTAGTTATTTAGTTATTTAGTTATTTAGTTATTTAGTTATTTAGTTATTTAGTTATTTAGTTATTTAGTTATTTAGTTATTTAGTTATTTAGTTATTTAGTTATTTAGTTATTTAGTTATTTAGTTATTTAGTTATTTAGTTATTTAGTTATTTAGTTATTTAGTTATTTAGTTATTTAGTTATTTAGTTATTTAGTTATTTAGTTATTTAGTTATTTAGTTATTTAGTTATTTAGTTATTTAGTTATTTAGTTATTTAGTTATTTAGTTATTTAGTTATTTAGTTATTTAGTTATTTAGTTATTTAGTTATTTAGTTATTTAGTTATTTAGTTATTTAGTTATTTAGTTATTTAGTTATTTAGTTATTTAGTTATTTAGTTATTTAGTTATTTAGTTATTTAGTTATTTAGTTATTTAGTTATTTAGTTATTTAGTTATTTAGTTATTTAGTTATTTAGTTATTTAGTTATTTAGTTATTTAGTTATTTAGTTATTTAGTTATTTAGTTATTTAGTTATTTAGTTATTTAGTTATTTAGTTATTTAGTTATTTAGTTATTTAGTTATTTAGTTATTTAGTTATTTAGTTATTTAGTTATTTAGTTATTTAGTTATTTAGTTATTTAGTTATTTAGTTATTTAGTTATTTAGTTATTTAGTTATTTAGTTATTTAGTTATTTAGTTATTTAGTTATTTAGTTATTTAGTTATTTAGTTATTTAGTTATTTAGTTATTTAGTTATTTAGTTATTTAGTTATTTAGTTATTTAGTTATTTAGTTATTTAGTTATTTAGTTATTTAGTTATTTAGTTATTTAGTTATTTAGTTATTTAGTTATTTAGTTATTTAGTTATTTAGTTATTTAGTTATTTAGTTATTTAGTTATTTAGTTATTTAGTTATTTAGTTATTTAGTTATTTAGTTATTTAGTTATTTAGTTATTTAGTTATTTAGTTATTTAGTTATTTAGTTATTTAGTTATTTAGTTATTTAGTTATTTAGTTATTTAGTTATTTAGTTATTTAGTTATTTAGTTATTTAGTTATTTAGTTATTTAGTTATTTAGTTATTTAGTTATTTAGTTATTTAGTTATTTAGTTATTTAGTTATTTAGTTATTTAGTTATTTAGTTATTTAGTTATTTAGTTATTTAGTTATTTAGTTATTTAGTTATTTAGTTATTTAGTTATTTAGTTATTTAGTTATTTAGTTATTTAGTTATTTAGTTATTTAGTTATTTAGTTATTTAGTTATTTAGTTATTTAGTTATTTAGTTATTTAGTTATTTAGTTATTTAGTTATTTAGTTATTTAGTTATTTAGTTATTTAGTTATTTAGTTATTTAGTTATTTAGTTATTTAGTTATTTAGTTATTTAGTTATTTAGTTATTTAGTTATTTAGTTATTTAGTTATTTAGTTATTTAGTTATTTAGTTATTTAGTTATTTAGTTATTTAGTTATTTAGTTATTTAGTTATTTAGTTATTTAGTTATTTAGTTATTTAGTTATTTAGTTATTTAGTTATTTAGTTATTTAGTTATTTAGTTATTTAGTTATTTAGTTATTTAGTTATTTAGTTATTTAGTTATTTAGTTATTTAGTTATTTAGTTATTTAGTTATTTAGTTATTTAGTTATTTAGTTATTTAGTTATTTAGTTATTTAGTTATTTAGTTATTTAGTTATTTAGTTATTTAGTTATTTAGTTATTTAGTTATTTAGTTATTTAGTTATTTAGTTATTTAGTTATTTAGTTATTTAGTTATTTAGTTATTTAGTTATTTAGTTATTTAGTTATTTAGTTATTTAGTTATTTAGTTATTTAGTTATTTAGTTATTTAGTTATTTAGTTATTTAGTTATTTAGTTATTTAGTTATTTAGTTATTTAGTTATTTAGTTATTTAGTTATTTAGTTATTTAGTTATTTAGTTATTTAGTTATTTAGTTATTTAGTTATTTAGTTATTTAGTTATTTAGTTATTTAGTTATTTAGTTATTTAGTTATTTAGTTATTTAGTTATTTAGTTATTTAGTTATTTAGTTATTTAGTTATTTAGTTATTTAGTTATTTAGTTATTTAGTTATTTAGTTATTTAGTTATTTAGTTATTTAGTTATTTAGTTATTTAGTTATTTAGTTATTTAGTTATTTAGTTATTTAGTTATTTAGTTATTTAGTTATTTAGTTATTTAGTTATTTAGTTATTTAGTTATTTAGTTATTTAGTTATTTAGTTATTTAGTTATTTAGTTATTTAGTTATTTAGTTATTTAGTTATTTAGTTATTTAGTTATTTAGTTATTTAGTTATTTAGTTATTTAGTTATTTAGTTATTTAGTTATTTAGTTATTTAGTTATTTAGTTATTTAGTTATTTAGTTATTTAGTTATTTAGTTATTTAGTTATTTAGTTATTTAGTTATTTAGTTATTTAGTTATTTAGTTATTTAGTTATTTAGTTATTTAGTTATTTAGTTATTTAGTTATTTAGTTATTTAGTTATTTAGTTATTTAGTTATTTAGTTATTTAGTTATTTAGTTATTTAGTTATTTAGTTATTTAGTTATTTAGTTATTTAGTTATTTAGTTATTTAGTTATTTAGTTATTTAGTTATTTAGTTATTTAGTTATTTAGTTATTTAGTTATTTAGTTATTTAGTTATTTAGTTATTTAGTTATTTAGTTATTTAGTTATTTAGTTATTTAGTTATTTAGTTATTTAGTTATTTAGTTATTTAGTTATTTAGTTATTTAGTTATTTAGTTATTTAGTTATTTAGTTATTTAGTTATTTAGTTATTTAGTTATTTAGTTATTTAGTTATTTAGTTATTTAGTTATTTAGTTATTTAGTTATTTAGTTATTTAGTTATTTAGTTATTTAGTTATTTAGTTATTTAGTTATTTAGTTATTTAGTTATTTAGTTATTTAGTTATTTAGTTATTTAGTTATTTAGTTATTTAGTTATTTAGTTATTTAGTTATTTAGTTATTTAGTTATTTAGTTATTTAGTTATTTAGTTATTTAGTTATTTAGTTATTTAGTTATTTAGTTATTTAGTTATTTAGTTATTTAGTTATTTAGTTATTTAGTTATTTAGTTATTTAGTTATTTAGTTATTTAGTTATTTAGTTATTTAGTTATTTAGTTATTTAGTTATTTAGTTATTTAGTTATTTAGTTATTTAGTTATTTAGTTATTTAGTTATTTAGTTATTTAGTTATTTAGTTATTTAGTTATTTAGTTATTTAGTTATTTAGTTATTTAGTTATTTAGTTATTTAGTTATTTAGTTATTTAGTTATTTAGTTATTTAGTTATTTAGTTATTTAGTTATTTAGTTATTTAGTTATTTAGTTATTTAGTTATTTAGTTATTTAGTTATTTAGTTATTTAGTTATTTAGTTATTTAGTTATTTAGTTATTTAGTTATTTAGTTATTTAGTTATTTAGTTATTTAGTTATTTAGTTATTTAGTTATTTAGTTATTTAGTTATTTAGTTATTTAGTTATTTAGTTATTTAGTTATTTAGTTATTTAGTTATTTAGTTATTTAGTTATTTAGTTATTTAGTTATTTAGTTATTTAGTTATTTAGTTATTTAGTTATTTAGTTATTTAGTTATTTAGTTATTTAGTTATTTAGTTATTTAGTTATTTAGTTATTTAGTTATTTAGTTATTTAGTTATTTAGTTATTTAGTTATTTAGTTATTTAGTTATTTAGTTATTTAGTTATTTAGTTATTTAGTTATTTAGTTATTTAGTTATTTAGTTATTTAGTTATTTAGTTATTTAGTTATTTAGTTATTTAGTTATTTAGTTATTTAGTTATTTAGTTATTTAGTTATTTAGTTATTTAGTTATTTAGTTATTTAGTTATTTAGTTATTTAGTTATTTAGTTATTTAGTTATTTAGTTATTTAGTTATTTAGTTATTTAGTTATTTAGTTATTTAGTTATTTAGTTATTTAGTTATTTAGTTATTTAGTTATTTAGTTATTTAGTTATTTAGTTATTTAGTTATTTAGTTATTTAGTTATTTAGTTATTTAGTTATTTAGTTATTTAGTTATTTAGTTATTTAGTTATTTAGTTATTTAGTTATTTAGTTATTTAGTTATTTAGTTATTTAGTTATTTAGTTATTTAGTTATTTAGTTATTTAGTTATTTAGTTATTTAGTTATTTAGTTATTTAGTTATTTAGTTATTTAGTTATTTAGTTATTTAGTTATTTAGTTATTTAGTTATTTAGTTATTTAGTTATTTAGTTATTTAGTTATTTAGTTATTTAGTTATTTAGTTATTTAGTTATTTAGTTATTTAGTTATTTAGTTATTTAGTTATTTAGTTATTTAGTTATTTAGTTATTTAGTTATTTAGTTATTTAGTTATTTAGTTATTTAGTTATTTAGTTATTTAGTTATTTAGTTATTTAGTTATTTAGTTATTTAGTTATTTAGTTATTTAGTTATTTAGTTATTTAGTTATTTAGTTATTTAGTTATTTAGTTATTTAGTTATTTAGTTATTTAGTTATTTAGTTATTTAGTTATTTAGTTATTTAGTTATTTAGTTATTTAGTTATTTAGTTATTTAGTTATTTAGTTATTTAGTTATTTAGTTATTTAGTTATTTAGTTATTTAGTTATTTAGTTATTTAGTTATTTAGTTATTTAGTTATTTAGTTATTTAGTTATTAGTTATTTAGTTATTTAGTTATTTAGTTATTTAGTAATTTAGTTATTTAGTTATTTAGTTATTTAGTTATTTAGTTATTTAGTTATTTAGTTATTTAGTTATTTAGTTATTTAGTTATTTAGTTATTTAGTTATTTAGTTATTAGTTATTTAGTTATTTAGTTATTTAGTTATTTAGTTATTTAGTTATTTAGTTATTTAGTTATTTAGTTATTTAGTTATTTAGTTATTTAGTTATTTCAGTTATTAGTTAGTTAGTTATTTAGTTATTTAGTTATTTAGTTATTTAGTTATTTAGTTATTAGTTATTTAGTTATTTAGTTATTTAGTTATTTAGTTATTTAGTTATTTAGTTATTTAGTTATTTAGTTATTTAGTTTTTAGTTATTTAGTTATTTAGTTATTTAGTTATTTAGTTATTTAGTTATTTAGTTATTTAGTTATTTAGTTATTTAGTTATTTAGTTATTTAGTTATTTAGTTATTTAGTTATTTAGTTATTTAGTTATTTAGTTATTAGTTATTAGTTAGTTATTTAGTTATTTAGTTATTTAGTTATTTAGTTATTTAGTTATTTAGTTATTTAGTTATTTAGTTATTTAGTTATTTAGTTATTTAGTTATTTAGTTATTTAGTTATTTAGTTATTTAGTTATTTAGTTATTTAGTTATTTAGTTATTTAGTTATTTAGTTATTACTTATTTAGTTATTTAGTTATTTAGTTATTTAGTTATTTAGTTATTTAGTTATTAGTTATTTAGTTATTTAGTTATTTAGTTATTTAGTTATTTAGTTATTTAGTTATTTAGTTATTTAGTTATTTAGTTATTTAGTTATTTAGTTATTTAGTTATTTAGTTATTTAGTTATTTAGTTATTTAGTTATTTAGTTATTTAGTTATTTAGTTATTTAGTTATTTAGTTATTTAGTTATTTAGTTATTTAGTTATTTAGTTTATTAGTTAGTTATTAGTTATTTAGTTATTTAGTTATTTAGTTATTTAGTTATTTTAGTTATTTAGTTATTTTAGTTATTTAGTTATTTTAGTTATTTAGTTATTTAGTTATTTAGTTTTTAGTTATTTAGTTTATTTAGTTATTTAGTTATTTAGTTATTTAGTTATATGTTATTTAGTTATTTAGTATTTAGTTATTTAGTTATTTAGTTATTTAGTTATTTAGTTATTTAGTTATTTAGTTATTTAGTTATTTAGTTATTAGTTATTTAGTTATTTAGTTATTTAGTTATTTAGTTATTTAGTTATTTAGTATTTAGTTAGTTATTTAGTTATTTAGTTATTTAGTTATTTAGTTATTTAGTTATTTAGTTATTTAGTTATTAGTTATTTAGTTATTTAGTTATTTAGTTATTTAGTTATTTAGTTATTTAGTTATTTAGTTATTTAGTTATTTAGTTATTTAGTTATTTAGTTATTTAGTTATTAGTTATTTAGTTATTTAGTTATTTAGTTATTTAGTTTTAGTTATTTAGTTATTTAGTTATTAGTTAGTTATTTAGTTATTAGTTATTTAGTTATTTAGTTATTTAGTTATTTAGTTATTTAGTTATTTAGTTATTTAGTTATTTAGTTATTTAGTTATTAGTTATTTAGTTATTTAGTTATTTAGTTATTTAGTTATTTAGTTATTTAGTTATTTTAGTTATTTAGTTATTTAGTTATTTAGTTATTTAGTTATTTATTTATTAGTTTTTTTAGTTATTTAGTTATTTAGTTATTTAGTATTTAGTTATTTAGTTATTTATTAGTTATTTAGTTATTTAGTTATTTAGTTATTTAGTTATTTAGTTATTAGTTATTTAGTTATTTAGTTATTAGTTATTTAGTTATTTAGTTATTTAGTTATTTAGTTATTTAGTTATGTAGTTATTTAGTTATTTAGTTTTTTAGTTATTTAGTTATTTAGTTTAGTATTTAGTTATTAGTTATTTAGTTATTTAGTTATTTAGTTATTTAGTTATTTAGTTATTTAGTTATTTAGTTATTTAGTTATTTAGTTATTTAGTTATTTAGTTATTTTGTTATTTAGTTATTTAGTTATTTAGTTATTTAGTTATTTAGTTATTTAGTTATTTAGTTATTTAGTTATTTAGTTATTTAGTTATTTAGTTATTTAGTTATTTAGTTATTTAGTTATTTAGTTATTTAGTTATTTAGTTATTTAGTTATTTAGTTATTTAGTTATTTAGTTATTTAGTTATTTAGTTATTTTGTTATTAGTTATTTAGTTATTTAGTTATTTAGTTATTTAGTTATTTAGTTATTTAGTATTTAGTTATTTAGTTATTAGTTATTTAGTTATTTAGTTATTTAGTTATTTAGTTATTTAGTTATTTAGTTATTTAGTTATTTAGTTATTTAGTTATTTAGTTATTTAGTTATTTAGTTATTTAGTTATTTAGTTATTTAGTTATTTAGTTATTTAGTTATTAGTTATTTAGTTATTTAGTATTTAGTTATTTAGTTATTTAGTTATTTAGTTATTTAGTTATTTAGTTATTTAGTTATTTAGTTATTTAGTTATTTAGTATTTAGTTATTTAGTTATTTAGTTATTTAGTTATTTAGTTATTAGTTATTTAGTTATTTAGTTATTTAGTTATTTAGTTATTTAGGTATTTAGTTATTTAGTTATTTAGTATTTAGTTATTTAGTTATTTAGTTATTTAGTTATTTAGTTATTTAGTTATTTAGTTATTTAGTATTAGTTATTTAGTTATTTAGTTATTTAGTTATTTAGTTATTTAGTTATTTAGTTATTTAGTTATTTAGTTATTTAGTTATTAGTTATTTAGTTATTTAGTTATTTAGTTATTTAGTTATTTAGTTATTTAGTTATTTAGTTATTTAGTTATTTAGTTATTAGTTATTTAGTTATTTAGTTATTTAGTTATTTAGTTATTTAGTTATTTAGTTATTTAGTTATTTAGTTATTTAGTTATTAGTTATTTAGTTATTTAGTTATTTAGTTATTTAGTTATTTAGTTATTTAGTTATTTAGTTATTTAGTTATTTAGTTATTTAGTTATTTAGTTATTTAGTTATTTAGTTATTTAGTTATTTAGTTATTTAGTTATTTAGTTATTTAGTTATTTAGTTATTTAGTTATTTAGTTATTTAGTTATTTAGTTATTTAGTTATTTAGTTATTTAGTTATTTAGTTATTTAGTTATTTAGTTATTTAGTTATTTAGTTATTTAGTTATTTAGTTATTTAGTTATTTAGTTATTTAGTTATTTAGTTATTTAGTTATTTAGTTATTTAGTTTTTAGTTATTTAGTTATTTAGTTATTTAGTTATTTAGTTATTTAGTTATTTAGTTATTTAGTTATTTAGTTATTTAGTTATTTAGTTATTTAGTTATTTAGTTATTTAGTTATTTAGTTATTTAGTTATTTAGTTATTTAGTTATTTAGTTATTTAGTTATTTAGTTATTTAGTTATTTAGTTATTTAGTTATTTAGTTATTTAGTTATTTAGTTATTTAGTTATTTAGTTATTTTAGTTATTTAGTTATTTAGTTATTTAGTTATTTAGTTATTTAGTTATTTAGTTATTTAGTTATTTAGTTATTTAGTTATTTAGTTATTTAGTTATTTAGTTATTTAGTTATTTAGTTATTTAGTTATTTAGTTATTAGTTATTTAGTTATTTAGTTATTTAGTTATTTAGTTATTTAGTTATTTAGTTATTTAGTTATTTAGTTATTTAGTTATTTAGTTATTTAGTTATTTAGTTATTTAGTTATTTAGTTATTTAGTTATTTAGTTATTTAGTTATTTAGTTATTTAGTTATTTAGTTATTTAGTATTTAGTTATTTAGTTATTTAGTTATTTAGTTATTAGTTAGTTATTTAGTTATTTAGTTATTTAGTTATTTAGTTATTTAGTTATTTAGTTATTTAGTTATTTAGTTATTTAGTTATTTAGTTATTTAGTTATTTAGTTATTTAGTTATTTAGTTATGTTAGTTATTTAGTTATTTAGTTATTTAGTTATTTAGTTATTTAGTTATTTAGTTATTTAGTTATTTAGTTATTTAGTTATTTAGTTATTTAGTTATTTAGTTAGTTAGTTATTTAGTTATTTAGTTATTTAGTTATTTAGTTATTTAGTTATTTAGTTATTTAGTTATTAGTTATTTAGTTATTTAGTTATTTAGTTATTTAGTTATTTAGTTATTTAGTTATTTAGTTATTTAGTTATTTAGTTATTTAGTTATTTAGTTATTTAGTTATTTAGTTATTTAGTTATTTAGTTATTTAGTTATTTAGTTATTTAGTTATTTAGTTATTTAGTTATTTAGTTATTTAGTTATTTAGTTATTTAGTTATTTAGTTATTTAGTTATTTAGTTATTTAGTTATTTAGTTATTTAGTTATTTAGTTATTTAGTTATTTAGGTTATTTAGTTATTTAGTTATTTAGTTATTTAGTTATTTAGTTATTTAGTTATTTAGTTATTTAGTTATTTAGTTATTTAGTTATTTAGTTATTTAGTTATTTAGTTATTTAGTTATTTAGTTATTTAGTTATTTAGTTATTTAGTTATTTAGTTATTTAGTTATTTAGTTATTTAGTTATTTAGTTATTTAGTTATTTAGTTATTTAGTTATTTAGTTATTTAGTTATTTAGTTATTTAGTTATTTAGTTATTTAGTTATTTAGTTATTTAGTTATTTAGTTATTTAGTTATTTAGTTATTTAGTTATTTAGTTATTTAGTTATTTAGTTATTTAGTTATTAGTTTATTTAGTTATTTAGTTATTTAGTTATTTAGTTATTTAGTTATTTAGTTATTTAGTATTTAGTTATTTAGTTATTTAGTTATTTAGTTATTTAGTTATTTAGTTATTTAGTTATTTAGTTATTTAGTTATTTAGTTATTTAGTTATTTAGTTATTTAGTTATTTAGTTATTTAGTTATTTAGTTATTTAGTTATTTAGTTATTTAGTTATTTAGTTATTTAGTTATTTAGTTATTTAGTTATTTAGTTATTTAGTTATTTAGTTATTTAGTTATTTAGTTATTTAGTTATTTAGTTATTTAGTTATTTAGTTATTTAGTTATTTAGTTATTTAGTTATTTAGTTATTTAGGTATTTAGTTATTTTGTTATTTAGTTATTTAGTTATTTAGTTATTTAGTTATTTAGTTATTTAGTTATTTAGTTATTTAGTTATTTAGTTATTTAGTTATTTAGTTATTTAGTTATTTAGTTATTTAGTTATTTAGTTATTTAGTTATTTAGTTATTTAGTTATTTAGTTATTTAGTTATTTAGTTATTTAGTTATTTAGTTATTTAGTTATTTAGTTATTTAGTTATTTAGTTATTTAGTTATTTAGTTATTTTAGTTATTTAGTTATTTAGTTATTTAGTTATTTAGTTATATTTAGTTATTTAGTTATTTAGTTATTTAGTTATTTAGTTATTTAGTTAGTATTTAGTTATTTAGTTATTTAGTTATTTAGTTATTTAGTATTAGTTATTTAGTTATTTAGTTATTTAGTTATTTAGTTATTTAGTTATTTAGTTATTTAGTTATTTAGTTATTTAGTTATTTAGTTATTTAGTTATTTAGTTATTTAGTTATTTAGTTATTTAGTTATTTAGTTATTTAGTTTTTTAGTTATTTAGTTATTTAGTTATTTAGTTATTTAGTTATTTAGTTTTGTATTTAGTTATTTTAGTTATTTAGTTATTTAGTTATTAGTTATTTAGTTATTTAGTTTAGTATTAGTTATTTAGTTATTTAGTTATTTAGTTATTTAGTTATTTAGTTATTTAGTTATTTAGTTATTTAGTTATTTAGTTATTTAGTTATTTAGTTATTTAGTTATTTAGTTATTTAGTTATTTAGTTATTTAGTTATTTAGTTATTTAGTTATTTAGTTATTTAGTTATTTAGTTATTTAGTTATTTAGTTATTTAGTTATTTAGTTATTTAGTTATTTAGTTATTTAGTTAATTTAGTTATTTAGTTATTTAGTTATTTAGTTATTTAGTTATTTAGTTATTTAGTTATTTAGTTATTTAGTTATTTAGTTATTTAGTTATTTAGTTATTTAGTATTTAGTTATTTAGTTATTTAGTTATTTAGTTATTTAGTTATTTAGTTATTTAGTTATTTAGTTATTTAGTTATTTAGTTATTTAGTTATTTATTAGTTATTTAGTTATTTAGTTATTTAGTTATTTAGTTATTTAGTTATTTAGTTATTTAGTTATTTAGTTATTTAGTTATTTAGTTATTTAGTTATTTAGTTATTTAGTTATTTAGTTATTTAGTTATTTAGTTATTTAGTTATTTAGTTATTTAGTTATTTAGTTATTTAGTTATTTAGTTATTTAGTTATTTAGTTATTTAGTTATTTAGTTATTTAGTTATTTAGTTATTTAGTTATTTAGTTATTTAGTTATTTAGTTATTTAGTTATTTAGTTATTTAGTTATATAGTTATTTAGTTATTTAGTTATTTAGTTATTTAGTTATTTAGTTATTTAGTTATTTAGTTATTTAGTTATTTAGTTATTTAGTTATTTAGTTATTTAGTTATTTAGTTATTTAGTTATTTAGTTATTTAGTTATTTAGTTATTTAGTTATTTAGTTATTTAGTTATTTAGTTATTTAGTTATTTAGTTATTTAGTTATTTAGTTATTTAGTTATTTAGTTATTTAGTTATTTAGTTATTTAGTTATTTAGTTATTTAGTTATTGTTATTTAGTTATTTAGTTATTTAGTTATTTAGTTATTTAGTTATTTAGTTATTTAGTTATTTAGTTATTTTAGTTATGTTATTAGTTATTTAGTTATTTAGTTATTTAGTTATTTAGTTATTTAGTTATTTAGTTATTTAGTTATTTAGTTATTTAGTTATTTAGTTATTTAGTTATTTAGTTATTTAGTTATTTAGTTATTTAGTTATTTAGTTATTTAGTTATTTAGTTATTTAGTTATTTAGTTATTTAGTTATTTAGTTATTTAGTTATTTAGTTATTTAGTTATTTAGTTATTTAGTTATTTAGTTATTTAGTTATTTAGTTATTTAGTTATTTAGTTATTTAGTTATTTAGTTATTTAGTTATTTAGTTATTTAGTTATTTAGTTATTTAGTTATTTAGTTATTTAGTTATTTAGTTATTTAGTTATTTAGTTATTTAGTTATTTAGTTATTTAGTTATTTAGTTATTTAGTTATTTAGTTATTTAGTTATTTAGTTATTTAGTTATTTAGTTATTTAGTTATTTAGTTATTTAGTTATTTAGTTATTTAGTTATTTAGTTATTTAGTTATTTAGTTATTTAGTTATTTAGTTATTTAGTTATTTAGTTATTTAGTTATTTAGTTATTTAGTTATTTAGTTATTTAGTTATTTAGTTATTTAGTTATTTAGTTATTTAGTTATTTAGTTATTTAGTTATTTAGTTATTTAGTTATTTAGTTATTTAGTTATTTAGTTATTTAGTTATTTAGTTATTTAGTTATTTAGTTATTTAGTTATTTAGTTATTTAGTTATTTAGTTATTTAGTTATTTAGTTATTTAGTTATTTAGTTATTTAGTTATTTAGTTATTTAGTTATTTAGTTATTTAGTTATTTAGTTATTTAGTTATTTAGTTATTTAGTTATTTAGTTATTTAGTTATTTAGTTATTTAGTTATTTAGTTATTTAGTTATTTAGTTATTTAGTTATTTAGTTATTTAGTTATTTAGTTATTTAGTTATTTAGTTATTTAGTTATTTAGTTATTTAGTTATTTAGTTATTTAGTTATTTAGTTATTTAGTTATTTAGTTATTTAGTTATTTAGTTATTTAGTTATTTAGTTATTTAGTTATTTAGTTATTTAGTTATTTAGTTATTTAGTTATTTAGTTATTTAGTTATTTAGTTATTTAGTTATTTAGTTATTTAGTTATTTAGTTATTTAGTTATTTAGTTATTTAGTTATTTAGTTATTTAGTTATTTAGTTATTTAGTTATTTAGTTATTTAGTTATTTAGTTATTTAGTTATTTAGTTATTTAGTTATTTAGTTATTTAGTTATTTAGTTATTTAGTTATTTAGTTATTTAGTTATTTAGTTATTTAGTTATTTAGTTATTTAGTTATTTAGTTATTTAGTTATTTAGTTATTTAGTTATTTAGTTATTTAGTTATTTAGTTATTTAGTTATTTAGTTATTTAGTTATTTAGTTATTTAGTTATTTAGTTATTTAGTTATTTAGTTATTTAGTTATTTAGTTATTTAGTTATTTAGTTATTTAGTTATTTAGTTATTTAGTTATTTAGTTATTTAGTTATTTAGTTATTTAGTTATTTAGTTATTTAGTTATTTAGTTATTTAGTTATTTAGTTATTTAGTTATTTAGTTATTTAGTTATTTAGTTATTTAGTTATTTAGTTATTTAGTTATTTAGTTATTTAGTTATTTAGTTATTTAGTTATTTAGTTATTTAGTTATTTAGTTATTTAGTTATTTAGTTATTTAGTTATTTAGTTATTTAGTTATTTAGTTATTTAGTTATTTAGTTATTTAGTTATTTAGTTATTTAGTTATTTAGTTATTTAGTTATTTAGTTATTTAGTTATTTAGTTATTTAGTTATTTAGTTATTTAGTTATTTAGTTATTTAGTTATTTAGTTATTTAGTTATTTAGTTATTTAGTTATTTAGTTATTTAGTTATTTAGTTATTTAGTTATTTAGTTATTTAGTTATTTAGTTATTTAGTTATTTAGTTATTTAGTTATTTAGTTATTTAGTTATTTAGTTATTTAGTTATTTAGTTATTTAGTTATTTAGTTATTTAGTTATTTAGTTATTTAGTTATTTAGTTATTTAGTTATTTAGTTATTTAGTTATTTAGTTATTTAGTTATTTAGTTATTTAGTTATTTAGTTATTTAGTTATTTAGTTATTTAGTTATTTAGTTATTTAGTTATTTAGTTATTTAGTTATTTAGTTATTTAGTTATTTAGTTATTTAGTTATTTAGTTATTTAGTTATTTAGTTATTTAGTTATTTAGTTATTTAGTTATTTAGTTATTTAGTTATTTAGTTATTTAGTTATTTAGTTATTTAGTTATTTAGTTATTTAGTTATTTAGTTATTTAGTTATTTAGTTATTTAGTTATTTAGTTATTTAGTTATTTAGTTATTTAGTTATTTAGTTATTTAGTTATTTAGTTATTTAGTTATTTAGTTATTTAGTTATTTAGTTATTTAGTTATTTAGTTATTTAGTTATTTAGTTATTTAGTTATTTAGTTATTTAGTTATTTAGTTATTTAGTTATTTAGTTATTTAGTTATTTAGTTATTTAGTTATTTAGTTATTTAGTTATTTAGTTATTTAGTTATTTAGTTATTTAGTTATTTAGTTATTTAGTTATTTAGTTATTTAGTTATTTAGTTATTTAGTTATTTAGTTATTTAGTTATTTAGTTATTTAGTTATTTAGTTATTTAGTTATTTAGTTATTTAGTTATTTAGTTATTTAGTTATTTAGTTATTTAGTTATTTAGTTATTTAGTTATTTAGTTATTTAGTTATTTAGTTATTTAGTTATTTAGTTATTTAGTTATTTAGTTATTTAGTTATTTAGTTATTTAGTTATTTAGTTATTTAGTTATTTAGTTATTTAGTTATTTAGTTATTTAGTTATTTAGTTATTTAGTTATTTAGTTATTTAGTTATTTAGTTATTTAGTTATTTAGTTATTTAGTTATTTAGTTATTTAGTTATTTAGTTATTTAGTTATTTAGTTATTTAGTTATTTAGTTATTTAGTTATTTAGTTATTTAGTTATTTAGTTATTTAGTTATTTAGTTATTTAGTTATTTAGTTATTTAGTTATTTAGTTATTTAGTTATTTAGTTATTTAGTTATTTAGTTATTTAGTTATTTAGTTATTTAGTTATTTAGTTATTTAGTTATTTAGTTATTTAGTTATTTAGTTATTTAGTTATTTAGTTATTTAGTTATTTAGTTATTTAGTTATTTAGTTATTTAGTTATTTAGTTATTTAGTTATTTAGTTATTTAGTTATTTAGTTATTTAGTTATTTAGTTATTTAGTTATTTAGTTATTTAGTTATTTAGTTATTTAGTTATTTAGTTATTTAGTTATTTAGTTATTTAGTTATTTAGTTATTTAGTTATTTAGTTATTTAGTTATTTAGTTATTTAGTTATTTAGTTATTTAGTTATTTAGTTATTTAGTTATTTAGTTATTTAGTTATTTAGTTATTTAGTTATTTAGTTATTTAGTTATTTAGTTATTTAGTTATTTAGTTATTTAGTTATTTAGTTATTTAGTTATTTAGTTATTTAGTTATTTAGTTATTTAGTTATTTAGTTATTTAGTTATTTAGTTATTTAGTTATTTAGTTATTTAGTTATTTAGTTATTTAGTTATTTAGTTATTTAGTTATTTAGTTATTTAGTTATTTAGTTATTTAGTTATTTAGTTATTTAGTTATTTAGTTATTTAGTTATTTAGTTATTTAGTTATTTAGTTATTTAGTTATTTAGTTATTTAGTTATTTAGTTATTTAGTTATTTAGTTATTTAGTTATTTAGTTATTTAGTTATTTAGTTATTTAGTTATTTAGTTATTTAGTTATTTAGTTATTTAGTTATTTAGTTATTTAGTTATTTAGTTATTTAGTTATTTAGTTATTTAGTTATTTAGTTATTTAGTTATTTAGTTATTTAGTTATTTAGTTATTTAGTTATTTAGTTATTTAGTTATTTAGTTATTTAGTTATTTAGTTATTTAGTTATTTAGTTATTTAGTTATTTAGTTATTTAGTTATTTAGTTATTTAGTTATTTAGTTATTTAGTTATTTAGTTATTTAGTTATTTAGTTATTTAGTTATTTAGTTATTTAGTTATTTAGTTATTTAGTTATTTAGTTATTTAGTTATTTAGTTATTTAGTTATTTAGTTATTTAGTTATTTAGTTATTTAGTTATTTAGTTATTTAGTTATTTAGTTATTTAGTTATTTAGTTATTTAGTTATTTAGTTATTTAGTTATTTAGTTATTTAGTTATTTAGTTATTTAGTTATTTAGTTATTTAGTTATTTAGTTATTTAGTTATTTAGTTATTTAGTTATTTAGTTATTTAGTTATTTAGTTATTTAGTTATTTAGTTATTTAGTTATTTAGTTATTTAGTTATTTAGTTATTTAGTTATTTAGTTATTTAGTTATTTAGTTATTTAGTTATTTAGTTATTTAGTTATTTAGTTATTTAGTTATTTAGTTATTTAGTTATTTAGTTATTTAGTTATTTAGTTATTTAGTTATTTAGTTATTTAGTTATTTAGTTATTTAGTTATTTAGTTATTTAGTTATTTAGTTATTTAGTTATTTAGTTATTTAGTTATTTAGTTATTTAGTTATTTAGTTATTTAGTTATTTAGTTATTTAGTTATTTAGTTATTTAGTTATTTAGTTATTTAGTTATTTAGTTATTTAGTTATTTAGTTATTTAGTTATTTAGTTATTTAGTTATTTAGTTATTTAGTTATTTAGTTATTTAGTTATTTAGTTATTTAGTTATTTAGTTATTTAGTTATTTAGTTATTTAGTTATTTAGTTATTTAGTTATTTAGTTATTTAGTTATTTAGTTATTTAGTTATTTAGTTATTTAGTTATTTAGTTATTTAGTTATTTAGTTATTTAGTTATTTAGTTATTTAGTTATTTAGTTATTTAGTTATTTAGTTATTTAGTTATTTAGTTATTTAGTTATTTAGTTATTTAGTTATTTAGTTATTTAGTTATTTAGTTATTTAGTTATTTAGTTATTTAGTTATTTAGTTATTTAGTTATTTAGTTATTTAGTTATTTAGTTATTTAGTTATTTAGTTATTTAGTTATTTAGTTATTTAGTTATTTAGTTATTTAGTTATTTAGTTATTTAGTTATTTAGTTATTTAGTTATTTAGTTATTTAGTTATTTAGTTATTTAGTTATTTAGTTATTTAGTTATTTAGTTATTTAGTTATTTAGTTATTTAGTTATTTAGTTATTTAGTTATTTAGTTATTTAGTTATTTAGTTATTTAGTTATTTAGTTATTTAGTTATTTAGTTATTTAGTTATTTAGTTATTTAGTTATTTAGTTATTTAGTTATTTAGTTATTTAGTTATTTAGTTATTTAGTTATTTAGTTATTTAGTTATTTAGTTATTTAGTTATTTAGTTATTTAGTTATTTAGTTATTTAGTTATTTAGTTATTTAGTTATTTAGTTATTTAGTTATTTAGTTATTTAGTTATTTAGTTATTTAGTTATTTAGTTATTTAGTTATTTAGTTATTTAGTTATTTAGTTATTTAGTTATTTAGTTATTTAGTTATTTAGTTATTTAGTTATTTAGTTATTTAGTTATTTAGTTATTTAGTTATTTAGTTATTTAGTTATTTAGTTATTTAGTTATTTAGTTATTTAGTTATTTAGTTATTTAGTTATTTAGTTATTTAGTTATTTAGTTATTTAGTTATTTAGTTATTTAGTTATTTAGTTATTTAGTTATTTAGTTATTTAGTTATTTAGTTATTTAGTTATTTAGTTATTTAGTTATTTAGTTATTTAGTTATTTAGTTATTTAGTTATTTAGTTATTTAGTTATTTAGTTATTTAGTTATTTAGTTATTTAGTTATTTAGTTATTTAGTTATTTAGTTATTTAGTTATTTAGTTATTTAGTTATTTAGTTATTTAGTTATTTAGTTATTTAGTTATTTAGTTATTTAGTTATTTAGTTATTTAGTTATTTAGTTATTTAGTTATTTAGTTATTTAGTTATTTAGTTATTTAGTTATTTAGTTATTTAGTTATTTAGTTATTTAGTTATTTAGTTATTTAGTTATTTAGTTATTTAGTTATTTAGTTATTTAGTTATTTAGTTATTTAGTTATTTAGTTATTTAGTTATTTAGTTATTTAGTTATTTAGTTATTTAGTTATTTAGTTATTTAGTTATTTAGTTATTTAGTTATTTAGTTATTTAGTTATTTAGTTATTTAGTTATTTAGTTATTTAGTTATTTAGTTATTTAGTTATTTAGTTATTTAGTTATTTAGTTATTTAGTTATTTAGTTATTTAGTTATTTAGTTATTTAGTTATTTAGTTATTTAGTTATTTAGTTATTTAGTTATTTAGTTATTTAGTTATTTAGTTATTTAGTTATTTAGTTATTTAGTTATTTAGTTATTTAGTTATTTAGTTATTTAGTTATTTAGTTATTTAGTTATTTAGTTATTTAGTTATTTAGTTATTTAGTTATTTAGTTATTTAGTTATTTAGTTATTTAGTTATTTAGTTATTTAGTTATTTAGTTATTTAGTTATTTAGTTATTTAGTTATTTAGTTATTTAGTTATTTAGTTATTTAGTTATTTAGTTATTTAGTTATTTAGTTATTTAGTTATTTAGTTATTTAGTTATTTAGTTATTTAGTTATTTAGTTATTTAGTTATTTAGTTATTTAGTTATTTAGTTATTTAGTTATTTAGTTATTTAGTTATTTAGTTATTTAGTTATTTAGTTATTTAGTTATTTAGTTATTTAGTTATTTAGTTATTTAGTTATTTAGTTATTTAGTTATTTAGTTATTTAGTTATTTAGTTATTTAGTTATTTAGTTATTTAGTTATTTAGTTATTTAGTTATTTAGTTATTTAGTTATTTAGTTATTTAGTTATTTAGTTATTTAGTTATTTAGTTATTTAGTTATTTAGTTATTTAGTTATTTAGTTATTTAGTTATTTAGTTATTTAGTTATTTAGTTATTTAGTTATTTAGTTATTTAGTTATTTAGTTATTTAGTTATTTAGTTATTTAGTTATTTAGTTATTTAGTTATTTAGTTATTTAGTTATTTAGTTATTTAGTTATTTAGTTATTTAGTTATTTAGTTATTTAGTTATTTAGTTATTTAGTTATTTAGTTATTTAGTTATTTAGTTATTTAGTTATTTAGTTATTTAGTTATTTAGTTATTTAGTTATTTAGTTATTTAGTTATTTAGTTATTTAGTTATTTAGTTATTTAGTTATTTAGTTATTTAGTTATTTAGTTATTTAGTTATTTAGTTATTTAGTTATTTAGTTATTTAGTTATTTAGTTATTTAGTTATTTAGTTATTTAGTTATTTAGTTATTTAGTTATTTAGTTATTTAGTTATTTAGTTATTTAGTTATTTAGTTATTTAGTTATTTAGTTATTTAGTTATTTAGTTATTTAGTTATTTAGTTATTTAGTTATTTAGTTATTTAGTTATTTAGTTATTTAGTTATTTAGTTATTTAGTTATTTAGTTATTTAGTTATTTAGTTATTTAGTTATTTAGTTATTTAGTTATTTAGTTATTTAGTTATTTAGTTATTTAGTTATTTAGTTATTTAGTTATTTAGTTATTTAGTTATTTAGTTATTTAGTTATTTAGTTATTTAGTTATTTAGTTATTTAGTTATTTAGTTATTTAGTTATTTAGTTATTTAGTTATTTAGTTATTTAGTTATTTAGTTATTTAGTTATTTAGTTATTTAGTTATTTAGTTATTTAGTTATTTAGTTATTTAGTTATTTAGTTATTTAGTTATTTAGTTATTTAGTTATTTAGTTATTTAGTTATTTAGTTATTTAGTTATTTAGTTATTTAGTTATTTAGTTATTTAGTTATTTAGTTATTTAGTTATTTAGTTATTTAGTTATTTAGTTATTTAGTTATTTAGTTATTTAGTTATTTAGTTATTTAGTTATTTAGT
Organism: Nebria salina; assembly: GCA_944039245.1. Taxonomy (NCBI): domain Eukaryota; kingdom Metazoa; phylum Arthropoda; class Insecta; order Coleoptera; family Carabidae; genus Nebria; species Nebria salina. Next base: position 4,997 of record CALUEK010000256.1, on the reverse strand, counting down.
TATTTAGTTATTTAGTTATTTAGTTATTTAGTTATTTAGTTATTTAGTTATTTAGTTATTTAGTTATTTAGTTATTTAGTTATTTAGTTATTTAGTTATTTAGTTATTTAGTTATTTAGTTATTTAGTTATTTAGTTATTTAGTTATTTAGTTATTTAGTTATTTAGTTATTTAGTTATTTAGTTATTTAGTTATTTAGTTATTTAGTTATTTAGTTATTTAGTTATTTAGTTATTTAGTTATTTAGTTATTTAGTTATTTAGTTATTTAGTTATTTAGTTATTTAGTTATTTAGTTATTTAGTTATTTAGTTATTTAGTTATTTAGTTATTTAGTTATTTAGTTATTTAGTTATTTAGTTATTTAGTTATTTAGTTATTTAGTTATTTAGTTATTTAGTTATTTAGTTATTTAGTTATTTAGTTATTTAGTTATTTAGTTATTTAGTTATTTAGTTATTTAGTTATTTAGTTATTTAGTTATTTAGTTATTTAGTTATTTAGTTATTTAGTTATTTAGTTATTTAGTTATTTAGTTATTTAGTTATTTAGTTATTTAGTTATTTAGTTATTTAGTTATTTAGTTATTTAGTTATTTAGTTATTTAGTTATTTAGTTATTTAGTTATTTAGTTATTTAGTTATTTAGTTATTTAGTTATTTAGTTATTTAGTTATTTAGTTATTTAGTTATTTAGTTATTTAGTTATTTAGTTATTTAGTTATTTAGTTATTTAGTTATTTAGTTATTTAGTTATTTAGTTATTTAGTTATTTAGTTATTTAGTTATTTAGTTATTTAGTTATTTAGTTATTTAGTTATTTAGTTATTTAGTTATTTAGTTATTTAGTTATTTAGTTATTTAGTTATTTAGTTATTTAGTTATTTAGTTATTTAGTTATTTAGTTATTTAGTTATTTAGTTATTTAGTTATTTAGTTATTTAGTTATTTAGTTATTTAGTTATTTAGTTATTTAGTTATTTAGTTATTTAGTTATTTAGTTATTTAGTTATTTAGTTATTTAGTTATTTAGTTATTTAGTTATTTAGTTATTTAGTTATTTAGTTATTTAGTTATTTAGTTATTTAGTTATTTAGTTATTTAGTTATTTAGTTATTTAGTTATTTAGTTATTTAGTTATTTAGTTATTTAGTTATTTAGTTATTTAGTTATTTAGTTATTTAGTTATTTAGTTATTTAGTTATTTAGTTATTTAGTTATTTAGTTATTTAGTTATTTAGTTATTTAGTTATTTAGTTATTTAGTTATTTAGTTATTTAGTTATTTAGTTATTTAGTTATTTAGTTATTTAGTTATTTAGTTATTTAGTTATTTAGTTATTTAGTTATTTAGTTATTTAGTTATTTAGTTATTTAGTTATTTAGTTATTTAGTTATTTAGTTATTTAGTTATTTAGTTATTTAGTTATTTAGTTATTTAGTTATTTAGTTATTTAGTTATTTAGTTATTTAGTTATTTAGTTATTTAGTTATTTAGTTATTTAGTTATTTAGTTATTTAGTTATTTAGTTATTTAGTTATTGTTATTTAGTTATTTAGTTATTTAGTTATTTAGTTATTTAGTTATTTAGTTATTTAGTTATTTAGTTATTTAGTTATTTAGTTATTTAGTTATTTAGTTATTTAGTTATTTAGTTATTTAGTTATTTAGTTATTTAGTTATTTAGTTATTTAGTTATTTAGTTATTTAGTTATTTAGTTATTTAGTTATTTAGTTATTTAGTTATTTAGTTATTTAGTTATTTAGTTATTTAGTTATTTAGTTATTTAGTTATTTAGTTATTTAGTTATTTAGTTATTTAGTTATTTAGTTATTTAGTTATTTAGTTATTTAGTTATTTAGTTATTTAGTTATTTAGTTATTTAGTTATTTAGTTATTTAGTTATTTAGTTATTTAGTTATTTAGTTATTTAGTTATTTAGTTATTTAGTTATTTAGTTATTTAGTTATTTAGTTATTTAGTTATTTAGTTATTTAGTTATTTAGTTATTTAGTTATTTAGTTATTTAGTTATTTAGTTATTTAGTTATTTAGTTATTTAGTTATTTAGTTATTTAGTTATTTAGTTATTTAGTTATTTAGTTATTTAGTTATTTAGTTATTTAGTTATTTAGTTATTTAGTTATTTAGTTATTTAGTTATTTAGTTATTTAGTTATTTAGTTATTTAGTTATTTAGTTATTTAGTTATTTAGTTATTTAGTTATTTAGTTATTTAGTTATTTAGTTATTTAGTTATTTAGTTATTTAGTTATTTAGTTATTTAGTTATTTAGTTATTTAGTTATTTAGTTATTTAGTTATTTAGTTATTTAGTTATTTAGTTATTTAGTTATTTAGTTATTTAGTTATTTAGTTATTTAGTTATTTAGTTATTTAGTTATTTAGTTATTTAGTATTAGTTATTTAGTTATTTAGTTATTTAGTTATTTAGTTATTTAGTTATTTAGTTATTTAGTTATTTAGTTATTTAGTTATTTAGTTATTTAGTTATTTAGTTATTTAGTTATTTAGTTATTTAGTTTTAGTTATTTAGTTATTTAGTTATTTAGTTATTTAGTTATTTTAGTTATTTAGTTATTTAGTTATTTAGTTATTTAGTTATTTAGTTATTTAGTTATTTAGTTATTTAGTTATTTAGTTATTTAGTTATTTAGTTATTTAGTTATTTAGTTATTTAGTTATTTAGTTATTTAGTTATTTAGTTATTTAGTTATTTAGTTATTTAGTTATTTAGTTATTTAGTTATTTAGTTATTTAGTTATTTAGTTATTTAGTTATTTAGTTATTTAGTTATTTAGTTATTTAGTTATTTAGTTATTTAGTTATTTAGTTATTTAGTTATTTAGTTATTTAGTTATTTAGTTATTTAGTTATTTAGTTATTTAGTTATTTAGTTATTTAGTTATTTAGTTATTTAGTTATTTAGTTATTTAGTTATTTAGTTATTTAGTTATTTAGTTATTTAGTTATTTAGTTATTTAGTTATTTAGTTATTTAGTTATTTAGTTATTTAGTTATTTAGTTATTTAGTTATTTAGTTATTTAGTTATTTAGTTATTAGTTATTTAGTTATTTAGTTATTTAGTTATTTAGTTATTTTTAGTTATTTAGTTATTTAGTTATTTAGTTATTTAGTTTTTTAGTTATTTAGTTATTTAGTTATTTAGTTATTTAGTTATTTAGTTATTTAGTTATTTAGTTATTTAGTTATTTAGTTATTTAGTTATTTAGTTATTTAGTTATTTAGTTATTTAGTTATTTAGTTATTTAGTTATTTAGTTATTTAGTTATTTAGGTATTTAGTTATTTAGTTATTTAGTTATTAGTTATTTAGTTATTTAGTTATTTAGTTATTTAGTTATTTAGTTATTTAGTTATTTAGTTATTTAGTTATTTAGTTTATTTAGTTATTTAGTTATTTAGTTATTTAGTTATTTAGTTATTTATTTATTTAGTTATTTAGTTATTTAGTTATTTAGTTATTTAGTTATTTAGTTATTAGTTATTTAGTTATTTAGTTATTTAGTTATTTAGTTATTTAGTTATTTAGTTATTTAGTTATTTAGTTATTTAGTTATTTAGTTAGTATTTAGTTATTTAGTTATTTAGTTATTTAGTTATTTAGTTATTTAGTTATTTATTTAGTTATTTAGTTATTTAGTTTATTTAGTTATTTAGTTATTTAGTTATTTAGTTATTTAGTTATTTAGTTATTTAGTTATTTAGTTATTTAGTTATTTAGTTATTAGTTATTAGTTATTTAGTTATTTAGTTAGTTATTTAGTTATTATTATTTAGTTATTTAGTTATTTAGTTATTTAGTTATTTAGTTATTTAGTTATTTAGTTATTTAGTTATTTAGTTATTTAGTTATTTAGTTATTTGTATTTAGTTATTTAGTTATTTAGTTATTTAGTTATTTAGTTATTTAGTTATTTAGTTATTTAGTTATTTAGTTATTTAGTTATTTAGTTATTTAGTTAGTTTATTTGTTATTAGTTATTTAGTTATTTAGTTATTTAGTTATTTAGTTATTTAGTTATTTAGTTATTTAGTTATTTAGTTATTTAGTTATTTAGTTATTTAGTTATTTAGTTATTTAGTTATTTAGTTATTTAGTTATTTAGTTATTTAGTTATTTTAGTTATTTAGTTATTTAGTTATTTAGTTATTTAGTTATTTAGTTATTTAGTTATTTAGTTATTTAGTTATTTAGTTATTTAGTATTTAGTTATTTAGTTATTTGTTTATTTAGTTATTTAGTTATTTAGTTATTTAGTTATTTAGTTATTTAGTTATTTAGTTATTTAGTTATTTAGTTATTTAGTTATTTAGTTATTTAGTTATTTAGTTATTTAGTTATTTAGTTATTTAGTTATTTTAGTTATTTAGTTATTTAGTTATTTAGTTAGTTTAGTTAGTTTAGTTAATTTAGTTATTTAGTTATTTAGTTATTTAGTTATTTAGTTATTTAGTTATTTAGTTATTTAGTTATTTAGGTATTTAGTTATTTAGTTATTTAGTTATTTAGTTATTTAGTTATTTAGTTATTTAGTTATTTAGTTATTTAGTTATTAGTTATTTAGTTATTTAGTTATTTAGTTATTTTAGTTATTAGTTATTTAGTTATTTAGTTATTTAGTTATTTAGTTATTTAGTTATTTAGTTATTTAGTTATTTAGTTATTTAGTTATTTAGTTATTTAGTTATTTAGTTTATTTAGTTATTTAGTTATTAGTTATTTAGGTTATTTAGTTATTTAGTTATTATTTGTAAGTTATTTAGTTATTTAGTTATTTAGTTATTTAGTTATTTAGTTATTTAGTTATTTAGTTATTTAGTTATTAGTTATTTAGTTATTTAGTTATTTAGTTATTTAGTTATTTAGTTATTTAGTTTATTTAGTTTATTTAGTTATTTAGTTATTTAGTTATTAGTTAGTTATTTAGTTATTTAGTTATTTAGTTATTTAGTTAT